>VWZV01015477.1:5911-79076 GCA_013397155.1 Irena cyanogastra
GAGAACCTATTGTCCGCAACAACTAATAGTGGGGGGTTTTCTGCCTTCAGAAATATGCATTTAATTGCTAAAATATATAGCATAATCCTTTATAATAATATAATATAATCATTTTGGCTCTGAATTTTTAGAAGATTTTGGGGGTAAGGAAAGTTTTATAGGGTATGTGTGAGGAGGATTAATGAAATAACACTTTAGATGTATTTGTTTAAAAAAAATTGCAAAAGTACTAGAAGCTCTGTTCTGACTTGATGTCATGTATTACCTTGTTGTATTAATGTGATTTCATGTGACACTGCACAATATAATTAATCATATAGTAAGTTAGTAAGCAAAGCAGTTGCCAAAGGAGACAATGTCCCTTTATATAGATGCAAAAGGAAATCTGGCATCTATTTGAATACCTTGTTTTTCTTCCTTTTTGTGGCTAATGATGAACTCTGGTTATTCACAAATGACTAATTTTCCCTGCCACTTTTAAAAAGAAGCAGATAGTTAATAATAGGTCTTGGGACCAGGATGCATCTCTAGAGACAGTGAAGTTTCAAAAGAATTGATACACAACCATTATTAAGGAGAATAAAAGAAAAATGAAAGCCTTTTGCATGACCACTCCGTTTATGTGTTATAAGAATAGAACATAGATTCAATGTTGATAAACTCCAACATGAATGGTTGCAAACCCAGACAATGTCAGTAAAGTGAAAGGAATTACAGGAGCCCAATGAATATCCATGTATTTTCTAGATGTGAAAATTAGTGGACCATTATCCTTCAAAAGATAATCAGTTTCAATGATAGACAAAAAGAATATATTTGGTTCTATTTATGTTATTTAGAGAGCTCATGAGCCAGCATTACCTAGGAAGGTGATGGAACACATCCCTCATTCTCTCAGACTATAAGTAACAATCTAGTGCTAGAACCACCTTTATCATGTACTAACGCGTAGGCAGCAGCATTATCCAACTCAAGTGTGCTTCTTCACATAAGCAGGACATCTGCCTTCACCCAGTAGTGGGCAGTTTTCAAACAGTAAAGAAGGGTATCACTATTCCCTCTTTTCACATTAAAGCAGCTGCATGTATTTGCTCTTGTATAAGAATAATTAAAGACTGGCACTCTTGCTTTTTTCTCAGATGTTTGTGTGTTTGCTTTATTATTCCTTGTATATAATATTGTATTTAACTTTGTAGTTTCATTGTTCCTGTTATACCTGTTGTGAGTCCTTTTCATGTTAGGTGATATAATTAATTGGGAGGACTGAATCTAATGAATCAGGTAACCTATTTTACAGACCTATAAACGGTCAAAGTACGGTTTTCACAGCACCACAGTTCTATCTAACATTTAAGATGATGTTTCAAGTTGCCCTGTAAGGTCTTTGTTACTAATCCTGTATTTGAACTCACATCCCTGCGAATCAGGTATCTTAACAGAAATGTATGTAGTAAGGACAGCAAATAACATTCAGCTGAGGAGCAAGGCAGGAATTTCATGGCACCCTAGTAAAGAGGATAAAGAGGCATATTTATCCTACCATAGATATGGCTTCATTACTACAAACTGACTGGACCTGACTTTGTCAACCAAACTGCACAAGCTGTACTGCAAGTGTTTTTCTGAAACAGGCTGGCTCACTGATTTCAGCCAAGTTATCCTTGACTTCAGTCAACTCATCCTTGACTTCAGTCAACCCCTGCTGGTGTTGGTGACTTCTGAGTGGCAAAGAAATCTCCAACAGCAGGCACATAGAGGATGCTATGTGTTGACCCCTGTTGGCAGCTAAGCATGACACAGCCAATCATTCACTCTTCCCACTAGTGGGATAGGGAGCAGAATGCACCCTGTAAATTTGTGAGTTAAGGGTAGTTCAAAAAAGAAAAAAAAAAAAAGAAACAGAAAGAAAATGAAACAAAATAAGTGATGCAGAGACAACACATCCCCACCTCCCACAAGCAGATTGCTGCCCAGCCAATCTCCAAGGAATGGTTGCCTAACCAAACTTTTATCCCTCAGGTTAATTGTTGAACATGATGTTATATAATATCAAATATCCCTTTGGTCAGTTTGGTTCAGTTGTCCTGGTTGTGTTCCCTCTCAAATTACATATCCTCAATGTATTTGCTTCCAGGACAATGGGAAAAAGAAAATCTTGATACTGTATAAGTGCTGCTCAACAACTGATTGCCAAAACACTCATGTGTTAACAACACTGTTCTACTCACAAATCCAAATCACATCACTATACAGGGTGCTATGAAGGAAATTAACTCCATCCCAGCTAGAGCCAGTACTCCCAAGAACATGAAATTTTATTTGCAATTGCAAATCTCTGTGCTTAGTGGAATGCTAATTAAGTTGGTGATCCGCAGAGAAATCAAAAAAGATTCAGCCTCTATACAGCAGCTAAATAGAGATGATTATTTTTTGCTCTGTGAATTATATTCCACTCTTGCTCATTTTAAATATACAGTTTTTCTTAGGCCTGCTTTTCCTTCTCCCACATCCCTTTTCCAGCATTTCCTTTCTAGTCCTTGCATAATTGTCTTCCATTTTTTAATCTGAATCAAATCTTATTGCTTATTCCTAACCTCTTCAATGAACCTAAGCTGTTGAAATGACCCTAATAGGCCACTTTTTCTATTCCTGGCCTTCTAAGATTCAATTACCTTAGTTTGTGTCTGTATGCATGTATTTCTTTCATTCTGTGTTTCAGACTACTTATTTCAACCATTACATTAGAAATTCTCTTATACTTTTGAAGAAACTATGAGGAAAGAGGTATATATATATTGCTTATATTGTAATATTACTCATAGTAAATAATTCCTGATTGTGATATCTTTGTTATAGGTACATCTTTTAGGTTAGTCTATAAATGCCATCTATGTGAGGTGTTTTCTTACTCCAGAGTTTCCATCAAAGTTTTTATCTATTTTTTTTAAACACTACTAACTTACCTGTAAATATTTTATGAACACTAACTTTTATGGATTTGTGAAATAGATGGATTTTTACTCATTTAGGTAGGCATAGAATTTGTGAATCCTTTCAAAATGATTCAAAATTATTTTTGGATGAATTTGTATTTTGTGATTTTAGGTCCTAAGATTTTATGAGCTTCTACAAATACAAACTAAAGCTCTTTTTCATTAAAAAACTAGAATTCCAGCTGATCAATAGGATAAAGAAGGCATTATTTATTCTGATGCATATATTTGACCTTCAATGAGGAGCTGTTTAACAACATACTGTAACCAAGTCTGGAATGCAGGCCATTTCAATTTGACCTCCTTTCAATCCATGCTAAGGGGACAAAAAAAAAAAGAGATTACATTAGCCTAGAATAGGTTTCTAAATATGGTAATTTCTCAATAGGACCAGAAGTTAAACTCTAGATAATATATTGCAGTGTGAGGAGTTCAGATTTCAAACTGATCAAACTATTCTATTCACCACATATACGCTCTGAAAAGGCATGGAACAGGCTGATGGCATTCTCAGGCTGTCCTGAGCAGAAACAATGATTTTCTGCTGTGGCAAAACAGTAGCAGGATTAAATTCTGAACCGTAAAGATTTGACAGTATCTTCAAACCTTAAACTCTTTCCTTTCCCTCTAACTCTCTTTAATTGGGCAGTAATAATTTTGAATCCAATCTGCCTTGGATGACTGACCTACACAGCCCATTGTGTCAGAATGGGTATTTTTGCTCCAGTGAAGCAGCCCATACTTTTTCTTTAGATGAGCATGAAATGTTATTGATGACTAAACAGGAATTCTTCAGGATTAAAGTTGTGATGGATGTTTGAGTTCTGCTTCTGCACTCTTTCTATCCAGAACTGAGGTTGGATTTTGGATTGTAAGAAAGCTGAGGACAAATTTTTAGCAGAGCCCATTTTGATAGGACAAAGGGTAATGGTTTCAAGCTAAAAGAGTGGGGATTTAGGTTAGGTATAATGAAGAAATTCTTTCATGTGGGGAGGGTTCTGGCACAGGTTGCCCAGGGATGTGGTAGCTGCCCTATCCCCATAAACATTCAGGGTCAGGTTGGACGGGGCTCTCAGCAACATGATCTAGTTGAAAATGTCCCTGCTCATTGCAGGGGTCTTGGACTACATGACCTTTCAAGGTCCCTTCCAGCCCATACCAATCCATGACTTTCTGATTCTATGATTGTATATGCCTACTGCTGGGTGAAATGAAGAAATTTTTGCACTAGGCAGTTCTCTGCCAAGTGTGCTGGCTGCCATGAGCCAAGAAAAAAAAACAAAAAAAAAAAAGGAAAGAGTATAATAAGGAAAAAAAAAAGGAAATCTATTTATTTATTTTAGGAGGCAAGTCTTCCAGACATATCATACTTCCTCAGAAATTTCATACATCAGTGAAAATAAGTTATTATGCTTTTCTGCTCAAGAAAATAATTTGGAGCATAATTCACAGTTGTGTAAGACAATTACTGAGATCGATTGCATACTATAGATGTCTTGCTATAGTTTGCTCTAGTCTTTCCTACTGTACTGATTCCAAGTAAATATGCTTAGGTGAAAGATACATGCAATACAGAAAGATTCATCTCATTATTAACAGCTTCACTCCTGATTTAATTTAACCACAATAATGATATATGTCTTGAACCTGCACACTAAAATTGTCTGTCATGAAGGAGAGAGTGGGCTGAAAGAGAAGTCATAGTTCTGTCAGTGAGAAGATAAGAAACATAATGGCTCTGTTGGTGGATTTTATTTAATCAGTGTGATGAGAGAGAATAGAGAGTTATACAAGCCCTGGTTAGTGCTGACAAGAAAAGGGAAGGAGAGTGAATGGATCATCCAGCCAGAAAGCATAAAGAAGATTAGTGTGAGGCTGAGTTTTCAGAAAGAAAATTTCATAAAATCATAGGATAGTTTGGGTTGGAAAGCAGCTTAAAAATCATCTCATTCCAATCCTCCTGCCATAGTCAGCGACACCTTCCACTACACCAGGTTGCTCAGCTCTCCGTCCAGCCTTGTCTCGCACACTTTCAGAATTGGGGCATCCAGTATTTCTCTGTGTGTTCCAGTGTCTCATCACCATCACAGAAAAGAGTTTCTTTCTAATATCTAGTTTAAACCTACTCTCTTTTAGTTGAAGTCATCGCCCCTTACCCTGTCATTGCATGAGCTTCTAAAAAGTACCCTTCCAGCTGTCTTATAGACCCCCTTCAGATACTGGAAGGCTGCTTTAAGGTCTCCCCAGAGCCTTCTCCTCTCCAGGCTGAACAAACCCAACTTTCTGCCTATCTTCACAGCAGAGGAGCTCCAGCCCCTTGATCAACTTGATGTCCCTCCTCTGGACCCACTCCAACTGATCCATGTCCTTCTTGTGCTGGAGGCCCCAGAGATGGATGCAGGTGAAGAGTGGAGTAGAGGGGCAGAATCACCTCCTTATCCTGTCTAGCCACATTTCTTTTCATGCAGCCCAGGACACAGTTGACTTTTTGGGCTGCAAGTGCACATTTCCGCCTCATGTTGAACTTGTCGACCACGGATATCTCTACTCATGTGCAGGACCTTGCACTTGGCTTGGTTGAACTTCATGAGGTTCATACAGATCCATGTCTCAAGCCTGTCAAGGTCCCTCTGGGTGGCATCCCTTCCCTCTGGTGTGTCAGCTGCACTTAACAGCTTGGTGTCATTGGCAAATTTGCTGAGGATGCAATCAATCCTACCATCCCTGTCTCTGACAAAGATTTCAGGCAGTGCCACTCCCAGTACTGACACCTGAAGAGTACCACTTGTCTTGAACTAGACGGGAGCTTCCCCTGACCTGAATTTGGACTGCAGGCAAAAAAAGAGAGATTGATGTGTCAGGAGGCCCTGCTCCTTTGGTGCATTTACTGTGGCACTTTTACCTCCTTTTCTTTTCCACATTTGGATGTCAACATGAGAGGGGAACAAAAAAATCATTGAAATGGAATTTGGCATAGATGAGACCTCAACAGGAAAGTTTGGGGAACCAGAGATGACCTGTGTTTGCAGAGAAGCAGAGAGAGTGTGTACTGGAAAAGCAGTAGAGTGGATTTGATGATGAGAGGGTCAAATATTTAACACTTGAAATTTATTTCAAACTTACATTTCAGTGACCATTTCAGTGTTTGATGGTATACAACAATGTTAACAATAGCTAATTCTGGTCTACTTATCAGTAATTAGTTGAGTGCTATGAGCCCTCCATTCCTTCCGAATAGAAAAGAAATTAGAACAGTGCTGAGTGTTCTCACATACTCAGTACGCTGGAATTTTGGAAATTATTCAGAAAAAAAAAAAAATAGATCAACAGTAAAAGCAGGCTAATAAGGCAGAGGACTCTCACAAATATATGCAAGAGTTGTTCAGAATCTTGAGTTTCCCCACAAGATAGCAATCCCAGCAACACAAAATAAATACTTCAGCCAAAGCAAAACCAGAAAATATTGAGATCAAACAATGTATTCTAAGCAATAGATTCCTCTTATCAGAGAACTTGCAGTCTGTTCTGTTCAGGCTCCACTGACTTGAATTTCAACTGTCATATACATCAACAGAGTGTTATGGTGATGATGTAGACCAGAAATGATCATGGGCCTCTGAACGGATTTAGATAATGTGTGCATTCAATAAAAAAATGATATTCAGGGAGAAATATCAAGCTCATGTAGACGGACATGAATTTGATTGCATATATGTGTACAGTATCATGTACAGAACAATAGCTAGAACATTTTAAATAAATAGTATAAGTACATGTTCCACATATGTGTAATAAATACATAGACTGTATTATACACGGCATTAATAGTTAGAACACTGAGTTTATTTCTTTAGCTGTTTTTGATTTTGTAGTAATATACTTTAATTACTAGTAATATAGTAGTATACTTTAATTATTGTAGTAATATACTTTTAATTACTTCTTGTAATATACAAGATAATTACTTACAGGATCTTCAAACCATGTGTAATGAAGAATTTTTAAAAATTCTGTAAGTGAGTCTTCAAAGTAGTTATCAGCATATGTTGTGCCAGCAGACATTCTAATTTTCCTTCAAAGCATTTGGGTTGCTAGATATTTAAAAAGGAGAATAACGTAACATGTACAGAAAGTGAACAGTCCTCCTCTACCCTTGCACACATAGTCTGGACATTATAATTTGTATGCCTAATGTTGCATTGCTGATATTCAAGGTGAAGGAAACTATTATGCAGCAAAAGAAGAACAAATTGTGAAATTGTTTTAATTCAGACAGAGTCTAAATTATGTAATTTCATCTGCATCATAGGACACCTGCTTGCTACTTCCATATGCAAAGTATTTAATGTTTTTCTGTGTAAGCTTACAGTAAGTTAGCGCTCTCTCATTGGATTATAAACTGCGTGTATTATTTAACAAGATCCAGTGTGAAATGTTTACTAAGATGTATATGTGGAAGATGTTGTTATGCTCAGTCAAATTAGATTTGAATGCTTGTGTTGATTCATCCAAATTGTATGATAGGAATTGTGTCCTTTAAAAAAAATAGACAGAATATTTTTCAGAGATTACTCTTCACACTGGAATGTCTTTGCTTATCTAAAGTCTATTTGCAAACACATATTTGCATCCTTATGAGAATGGCGACTAGCAAAAACTGTTTTAATTTATTGTGATTTACAAAAAAAGTCCCAATTGTTATTACAAAAATGATAAATTGTTCTGGAAATTTAAAAAAAAGTGGTTTATAAATTAAATTAATCAGTGCAGAACTTTAATTAGTTGCAATGTAGATTGCTTCAAGATTGATGGCAGAATGATGGAAAGTTTTGCTCTGACTAAAGTGTGATGTTTAGACAGAGTATTTCAAAGACTTTCTTAATGCAACTTTGGGCATTGTCTTCAAATGTGTTACTTGCTTTAAAACAATTAAATTCCTTTTGATTTTAGGCTCCTTTTTTGCCATTATTAAAACAATTGAGATTTTTTTCCATTATATATAATTTACTTTTCTTTGAATCAAACTTGGCCTGATAAATAGGATGTGGAAGAAATCAGTGATGTTATTGAAATAAAGTGCTACTATGTAGCTGATTTCTTCTGACTCATTTACAGAGCAATAGGCTTTTTACTCAACTACATTTAGCCATGTTGAGGATGAAAAGCGTAATTATCATTTGAATGTAGCATTAAAACAATAAATAAATCAGATGCATGAATTTTGACAGCAGTGGGCAGTAGAACAAGAATACATCTTGGGGTTTTGCAACTGTGTAGGGAAAACAATAACTAATTGCTAATTATAAAATAAAGAACTTACTTAACTGTACTGGGATCTCAATTATATGGTGCAGGGAAGCAAAGCATGAGTCATTCTTCCCCAAAATGCCCATGCTCGGTTCTAATAGCTGTAATCATCCTTCCCTACATTAATACTTCTGTGCTCTGAGACTGTTCAGAACTCAAACTGCCTTTTGCCATACTCTAAACTCTAGGTGATAGCACTGAGCTTTCATCAATGAGACCAAACAGGACCAATGAGAAGAAAACTAGGGCTCTAGATGTTATCTTTTATATAACTTTGATCATTAAGGTAATGTATTTTAGACAACACAATACAGTGAGTATTTATCTTTACCAGAGATATCTTGTTTCTCCTTGAGACTCCTGCCAACCAATTTTAAAAGAGTAAATTTTATGATGTCCCTGAATGTTTACTTCTACACAGATACTTTTACAGTTTAGGTATGTGAAAATGCAAAAGCTATCAATTAAATTATCTCCATCAAATTTTCTGAAAAAACCCAAAATAAAACAACAAAACTTCTGCTACTGCAACTAAGAATTAATATTCATCTTTCTCACATTGGACTTTACATGTGATTAATTACATTGATTTTACATTGATTCCAGTGGGATCAATGGCATCAGGAGGATTTAGTGTTATCCACTCATTGTTGAACATGACTGGTGATGTGTTTAAAAGTTTTGTACATAAATTACGTGTGCTACATCTAGGATTAAGGTGGAATAGGACTTCTTACTACATGACTACAACTCCTTAGTAATTTTATCTATTTTATTTTTATTATAGCAAGACTGAGATGTTTGTGACTATTCTGGGGTTTTGACTATTTAATTGAGACTACATTATGCTACAACACTTAGCAGCTGTATGTCATTATTCTAGTTGGACGATTAAATGGAAAAATATTATATTGTGTCCTCACTGGTGAATATCCCTGCATATATGAGTACCAATTTAAAAAGAATGCATGCTGCAGAACACAAATTTCCCTTTCATTACACTGGAAACCATACTAGATGAATGTTGAAAATCTGCATAGTGTTTGGGTAGCATGTGGAGGTGTAAAATGCATGTTGAGGAGTGTGTTTTGACAGGTCAGATTTACAATTTGCTTTAGGAGATTCTCCTTTGTCTTCAGTTAATTTATAAGTGGGTTGTTGTAGTCCTAAACACAGAACTGGATCTCTGTATTAACAGAGTATTTTAAGAAATTTTTTGACTTGTATATTATGGAGTTATAAAAATATATATTGTCTTTGCAACTACTGTTCACAGTATCTATTTTGTAGCAGTACTTTTTAAAAGGTCTTGTAATTTCATACACAGGATGTTTCACAAAAGCAACAACCAGTAGGCATTTAAAAATTTTCATGTTCATTTTCATGTCAAAAATGTTTGAAGCAATTATATGGCCTCGCAGGTAAAATCCAGCTGTTAATAGAAGGAAAAGTCTCATATCTCTGTGAGGGTAAACACACAGTTAGTAAGAAATATGCCTGTAGGTGAGCATTTTCCATATTTTTAAAATTATAATTATCCCCTTAATTCAGACTCAGCATTAATACTTAATAGGGCAGTATTTAAATCCTCATGTGCAAAGCTTCAAAATATATATTTAAAATAAATCCAGTAAAGAAATAAATCATATCAGATGATGGTTGCTTATTCTGGTAGTAATAAAAAGATTTTTTTATAAAAGTTGTGCACAAGACTGTCTCATGAAGTCCTACTTTGATCGAAAAACTAATTGTTTAATATTTTTTCTCTTTCTTCCAGATATACTGACCTATGTTTGCATAGCCTTCTTTACATTTACCACTTTCTCTATATCTTTAAATTCATTTGTTTAGGAGCTTTAGAATTCTTATGTCATATCCTGCTTCATTTATTTCCATTTGGCTTCATAGTTATGTCAAGTTTTCACCACACAAATTGTTTGTCCCAAAGTAGCTAAGGAACTCTAATTACCAGACCTTATTTTCCTTATTGAGAGAAAACTGGAAAGGTTGCAAGTTTACTTTCCTTACTACAAATAAATCTGTCTGAATCACCAAAATGCCCTCAAGATTTTTTGGGAGAGTGGCTTTTATACACTTCTCTATGACAGTGTGTGCTGTATTAGAGTATATACTTTAGTTTCTCTGAGGTGTTTGTTTTGTATTTTGGGGTTTCTTTGGATACCACAATCATTCTTATAGCTGTCTGCCTCCCTACACAGTCTACCTCTCTTTCTGATCAAATATTCTCCTAATATTCGTAGTTCTAAAAGAATCTCAGAAACATGCATTTTTCCTGGCAGGAATGGGACATAAGGAAAGAAAGGCTTTCTTATTTTCTCCCCAAATTGCTCCTGGGACTGTGAATCTCAAGCACAAGAAAGTGTTTAAAGCTCTGAGATGTGCAAGTTCTTTAGAAGATTTGTTTCTTGACCTTGTCTACTGAATAACGTTACTTATAAATAATCATATATTTATTTTCTTTGGAGACACTAAACTATTGGAATTTTTGTTCTCTTTACCACACCACAGACTGTAGAAGACAGCAAAAGCATATTAAGTACATAGTGATAGAAATAGAGTTACACTAATGGAACTGAAATGATGATTGCACGTTTTAGGCATGCAGACACCAGGAATTTGGAGTTGCACTTCCAGCAAGGTGTGAACAACAAACATAAAGTTAACACAGTGTATAAAGTGTGTGTCAGTCTTTGCAACAGGCATGAGGTGAGTGTGTTTGCCTGCAAAGGATAAGGTGGAAAGAATTAAATGTAAAGCTTAAAACCACAAAAACTAACATATCTCTTTGTGCAAACATTTAATATTAGTAGTACTTCAAGAAAAGAAGAAGATGCTAAGTTTCAGGGTAAGTTGAAGATACTAACATTACTACTTCAGAATGAAAACGGTAAAGTTTTTACTTTATTGTGCAGTGAAACTTTTAATTGCAGCACCACAGAACACATTTTATATATCATCAACATTCTTTATCTCCAATGTTTAATTAAGAGAGATTTAT
Organism: Irena cyanogastra; assembly: GCA_013397155.1. NCBI lineage: Eukaryota > Metazoa > Chordata > Aves > Passeriformes > Irenidae > Irena > Irena cyanogastra. The sequence continues at coordinate 17,231 of VWZV01015477.1, forward strand.
GTAATTGTGTGATGCGTTGAATTGTCTGGCTTGTCTCAGATCTAGCCATAGATGAGTATTATGACAGTCCAGCAAAGTTGGGCTCTCTCCTATCATTTTAGGTAGCAAAATGAAAAGATCTGCTGCCTTTCAGCAGAATTCACTTCTCTGCTAATTGTCCCCTGAGGAGCAGAGTGTCAGCAACAAATCCTACCAAATCTTGCATAATGATTAAAAATGGAGAAAGCAAGGCAGCTAAAGTAAAGGTCACTGTATAATCTCCACTTATTGAAACAAATATAGTTAATCACAGTACTCCATCTTATATATATCTTCGAGGGAGGGGCTTTTTTTTTTCAAGAACTGAAACTCGCAAATTTTTTAGCATTGGGCTTAATGTTATGTTTATAAGCTTTCTGCATTGATAATAATGAGATGTTAATGCCCTTTCCCTTACATGGAAATTAACTTTTAAGCAAGGCTTAATTATGCTTTTATTTATCAATTACTATGGAACAGCCATTTAGAGAAACTAGGAAAACATGGTGAGTGAAGTTATTGTAGAGGTATATGGTGATTATATGGTACAGTCTCCTGTGCCGTAATAAATTTGATTGGATGAAAAAAGTAATGTTGCTCACATTAGAATAAATGTAGAATGAATACTATATATGTATGTGTATATGTATATATGGAAAATATTGTCTGAATAAGTTTAGTTACATGGTGTTATTCAGATATGCAGAAACTGATGCAATACAATTCTGTTTCCTGCTTTCTAAGTTTCTGTGATTCTGTGCTGCTGTTTCAATTGTAGTTAACTAAAGTTGGAATCCTCATTTATCAGGATTTATTTTTGCTTTAGTAGAAATTTGATTTGAGTTTGAATTAAACTAAATCCACGAGTTTTCAGCATTTCACTGAGCTGAAATTTTCAGGAAATTCTTATTTCTTGAGAAAAATTATTTGTTTGAAAATGTGAAATAAGATCTCTTCTCTGGGGAATGACTGAGTTTTACGGAGAGCTTTTTTGGGGTTTCATTTCTTTGATAATTCTTTGCAGTCTGGATCCTGTAGACTTTAATTTGCTGGTCTCATGCATACATAGTTAACCTGGACATTTTAAGAAATTGAATAAGGAAATATGAATCTTCTGAAAACTGAAGATGCTAAACACAGTTGCTAGTTGGATAACTTGGAAGAGAAAGTTTAGTGGAGAGACTAAAACAAATTTTGCCAGCACTGTTCTTAAACTTCTTTCTAGACTGCTCTGGTGTGTTTCTGTCTGAATGCAGTTTCTGAGGTCGTAGATAACCTTGAAGAGATTATGACTCAGTTTTTGAGTTATCCCATCACTGAACTCAGGATAGTCACTGCAACTCAGGACTGGCTGGCATCAGCTTGTTTTAGCCTCTAATTGGGAAAGACTAAACTGCCTGCTCCTTTTAAATGCAAATGTTGCCTCTCTGTGACTCACATTTCCCGCTGCAGGTTTAGTCCTCTCTTTTCATCTGTTTTAAATGGTTTGTCTTGAAAGTTTTGTGGGGAAAAAATATTACTCCCACCTGGAATCATGATAGGTACTGTCTGTAGGTGTGCTTAGCCTGGTGTCCAATGTGTTTCTTCAGAACAAATTCAGAACAGTTTTCAGAACAATAGAACAAACAGAAAAAACATATTTCAAAACAGCAAATTCCTTTGATGAGAAATTTCTGGGAGTACTTTTCTCACACCCACTAGGACCAGCCTGAGGCTCCCTTTCTCAATGAATGTCATCTTGGGGCTAACTGGTGTCTTTTTCAAACAAAATAACTCGCATAAAAAGTATCTCAGGATGACATTGGATTCTGTCTCTGTTTCATAGCAGTCGGTAAGTACCATCAGTGAAATTGATGTGGGTTATGATTATTGTTATTATACCAGCTCCAGGAGAGCACAGGTAGCCCTGCTGTGACAGAGGCTTCTGAGCCACAGAACTCTCTTTGAGACTACACCTGTACTTTTGGATAAAACAGAAGCAAGATGTGCTATTTGGCCCTGGGTCACATGGTGTAATCTGGACCTTTCAAAACACATGATGCTTGTTTCTGGATCTTTCTTGAGGTATTTGGAACAAATTAGTCACATAATAATACCTACAAGCTCCCTTTCTCTCACACACATGTACACACAGACACATCATCATGGAGAAAGCTAGTGATGGATGGAGTGAGACAGGCAGGTGGCAGAGCTGTGATAGAGCTTGCTGGTTTATTAAGCAGTGTAGGCACAGACTCATGGGTCTCTCTGCAAAGGCAGAAGACATTGCAGTCCAGACTTCAGCCAGAGCTGGTGGCATAGGGATTTTGGTGTTCCCTTCTGTGGGGAGCTAAACAGCACTTTGTCCCCAGCCCCTGGGTCTGCCACTGTGATTTATAAAACTGGAAGAATAAGGACAGTGTGGCTGAGCACTGTCCCCAAATCAGACTTGTCAGACAAAGGCCTCCTGTGTCCTCAGAGGTGAATAGGTGGCTTCTCTGAAGGTGACCACTTGAGGTGTTTCCCCAAGAGGCAGGAACTCTCAAGATCTGCTCAGTCGGTACCAAGTCCTGGCCAGCAGTTCATTGATTTCAAAGTATATTAAATTAAACATTTCAGGCTCTCTGAATCAGGAAATTCAGCTTTAATTGTATTTTTTTAAAATTAAATCCTGTAAACAAATTAATTCTTTCTGCAATATATTACCATTTGCAGTACATTTTAGATATTAATTGCTGTAGCTACAGTATTGAGACAACCGTAATAGTTCACAAACCTATCCTAGTTTAACAGAGATCTTTATTTTTAGGGGATTTTTCTAGTCTTGTTTGTGGGTTTTTTTGCTTGGCTTTATTTGATTTTGGATGTGGTTTGGGTTTTGCATAATTTTTTATTTTCCTCTTTTTGGAGGAGGGCCATATATGCTTTTTATCAACAAAGAGCTCCTGTTTATACATTTCCATGTCATCCAGAGGTTGCACAAGTGGCAGAGCAGCAGTGGCTGCTTTTTCAAAAGTGTCAGTGTGTATTTTTACACTTTAGTATTAATCCAATTGGAATGAGCTATTTCATTGGGACAATACACATATATGACTGTCTGTAGGATAGTGATTATTAAACAATTTTGTCACCTTTTTGGAAAGTGGCAGAGCATTTTCTCTCACAGACGATTTTGGGTAATTTGGGGGTTTGGGTTTCTTTGGGTGGTGTTTTGTTTGTTTTGGGGGTTTTGGGGGTTTTTGTGTGGTTTTTTTTGTTCTTTTTGTTCTGGTTTTGTTTTGTTTTGTTTTTGTTTGGTTTGGTTTTTGGGTTTTGTTTTTTTCTCTTTGTTTTGCTTTGTTTTGGTTTGAAGTTCAAGCATTCTAAGATATTTAGATGCAAGACAGAGACGGTCATAGTGTCCATGCCCACCAGTTCCAAAGCAGCTTTATGTGACTTTCTTGGCCTGTTAATGGCTGGCAGGGAGCCTGAGGCTGTGTAATGAGCTGTGTGAAGGGCAGGTAGCCCCTGGAATTACAGAAGAGAGTTGTGACAGAATAAAGGCAAAGACAAAATTCCTGTGACCTCTTCTTGTGAAGAGAAAGGCTGTGACACTTTCTCATTGTAGTCTATATTGAATAGATTGGATCTTGACCTTAATTTTAGTTTTCTTCAGTTTGAAAGAAAAGAAAAAGAAAAAAAGAAAAGGTATTTTGGCTATGTTTAAATAGGAGAACAATGTTATTTCCAGGGATTCAATAAATGGGAATGCTCTTCATCAGCAGGTAAAAGGTTTTACTGGGGTTGGCTCTGCAGTAACCCCTTTGTAGTTTGAAATCACATTTATTTTCTTTCAAAAAGATACTTTCATATTCAGAGTTTCAACACAGGAAAAATGACTGGTAGAGTAGATAATACTAAGTGAAAGCGCACCACAGGACAAATATAAAGTGCAAGAAGGATCAAAAATTAGTGGTCTAAGGAGGTCTGTAGAGATTCTAGGGGAAAAAGTCGTTAATCCTACTTCCTTTCCTTCCGTAAAACATTTTTTTACATGATTGTGATCGTCTGTGATAAAAAGTGATCTCCCAATGAGTGATCTGTGACAAAAAGTGATCTTAATGTGTTTAGGTGTTGGAAGACTTTTATAATATTGTTATGTCATGGAGGATGTTTGGGTCCTGTTTTTTTTCATCTTGCCACTGTCTTTTTTTCAATAACAGATGTGTAAATGCCTAATTTATTACCAATCAAATCAGAGTAGGATAATGAGAAATAAAGCCAAATCTTAAAAAACTTTCCTTCCTCTCTTGGGTCCCTTCTCCCCAGGCAGAATTGCTCTCTCAATTTTCTCTACCTCCTCCCCGCAGAGTGCTGCAGGAGGATCAGGAACGGGGGCTCCTGTCAGTTCACCGCATTGCCTCTGCTGCTCCTTCCTCCTCAGAGGCAGGACTCTTCATACTCTCCCCATGCTCCAGAGAGAGCATCAGACAGACACACAGCAGACACAGCAGACAGACCTCCACCAACTTCTCCAATGCAGGTCTTTTCCATGGGCTGCAGTTCTTCATGAACTGCCCCAGTGTGGGTCCCTCATGGGGTCCCAATCCTGCCAGAAAAACTGCTCCAGCATGGGCTTCTCTTTCCATGGTGCCACAGGTCCTGCCAGGATCCCGTTCCAGCGTGGGTTTGCCACAAAGTCACAGCCTTGTTCTGGGCATTCACCTGCTCCAGCATGGGGTCCTTTGCAGGCTGCAGGGGAATCTCTGCTCCAGCACCCGGAGCACCTCCTCCCTCTCTCTCTTCACTGACCCCATGGTCAGTGTCTGAAGGGCTGTTTTAGTAATTTTTTCTTCACTCCTGTCTCTGGCTGCAGTTGCTGTTGCACAGGGGTTTTTCTCCCCTTCTTAAATCTATTATCCCAGAGGTGCTACCACTGTCACTGATGTGCTTGGACTTGGTCAGTGGTGGATCTGTCTTGGAGCCATCTGACATTGGCTCTGTTCGACATGAGAGAAGCTTCTGTCAGCTTCTCAGAGAAGTCCTCCCCCTAACCAAGAGCCTTGACATGCAAACTCAATAGAGTGAGACTGAATATTTCACAAATAAATGAAATAGGCTTCAGGTCTCGTATCGCATGCCTTACTTTTATATGTTAAGTATTTATTGACCCAGGCTTTGAATCCTCGCAGTATTGACTTCCAGTTATGGGCTGTACTTGAGGATCAGCTCTCTTTTAAGGTCAATTAGTATTTAAATAGTTAATAGTAAATAGTTAATAGTTAATTAGTATTTAAATAGTTTAATAGTTAATAGTTAATAGCAACATCAAATAGTTGATGTTTTAAAAGAATAGGGACCTCTCCAAATCTGAGAGAACACAACAGGAGTTTTGGGACCACCTTTTCTCTTCAAATTTGTCTTCTCCCTGTTGATTCAAGCACGCTATATCCTGTGATGGAAGAAAAGGTGAGCTGAATCCAGTTTTCTGTTACTTTGGCAAACATTTTGAGCAAGCCTTATGTTTCTTTCTCTTTTTGTTCCATTTTATAAAAAAGCTTTCGCTGGAATTCAGAGGATAAAAGGAAGAGGCATTTCATTCACCCAAGAACTTTTGTAGGATTCTTGTATGAATGCATTTCCCCTATTACCTATCTACAGCCCAACATTCATTTCCAAGACTACTCGTCTTATCTGCCTCTGGGTTGTGCAAGGGCAATAGATTCTTCTTTCCTTCCAGTTGGAACTGAGTGATTTCATAAAAAAGAGATTCTTTGAAATACACTGGAAAAGAGCAGCCATCTGTGTTCAGAGAAAAAATGGAAGGTTTTCTATTCGAGGAAGAGGTTTCGTACTCTTTTGCACGCTCACAGAATTCTTTTGCTGTAGCTTCACCAAGTATTCTCTAGGTGCAGATACAGCATAAGAATAATATCTTCTACAATCTATGCAGTCAGGAAACTAAAATAGTAATAGTGAACACCTAACTCTCTTCATCCATGTTGTGAAATAATTTAAGTATCTAATCAGATATTGTAAATTCTAATACAAAGGTGTGCATCATTGCACACAGAGCCCTTCTTAGGTTATTCTGAAATTCAGGGAGATGGCAAACAAGCCATAGTGTCTCATTTATGGTTTATGATATTATTTAATATACAAATAACATGCTGTTAACATCAGTAAACTATCTCAAATCCTGTAAAAGGTAACCAAATCATTAAGTTGAGGAGGAAGTTGAGTTTGAGACCAGTATTCTTGGGTCCAACAACAAAGAGCCTTTCTCAGTATTTTTAGTTCCTCTGGGTCTTATCTCATGGGTTGTGTCATGTGAGCTCAAAGAGAGATTTGTATCAGCTCTCCTTCTAAACATCATGCAGAACACAACTGAATATTGTAGGTGCATTTTTAGAGTGTTGCTGCTGCACTTATCATTGGACTATTTATCCAAAATCTAGAAAAGATCACTCAGTAAGCTCAGTCACAGAATGTCAGCCAAGATCCTCAAACATCTGGTGTGCATCAAAATTCTCTGTGCATGCATAGCCAGAAACCTCTTATCATTAAAAATTAAAAGAATAAAAAACAAATCCCCTTCTGAGGAGAGCAGATACATTGTTTAAGAAATCCACACTGAGTGGCTTGATGGCACTTTGTGTATAATAATGGTCTCTTAGGAGTGGACTACCAGCAGTTCCAAAGCATACAGTTCTTCCCTTAACCTGCATGGATCCTCCCCTCCATATGACTCTGGTTTAGAATTGGTTTATTTCTTGTCAGCCAAATGTCTTCTTACTGGAATCATTACAACTGGAAGCATCACCAGTTTTTCTCATTGGCATGGAAGCCTAAGTAGGTGAACATTTAAGTAAAAATGGACAAAATTGTTGCAAGGTTGGTGAGGATTTCTTCTGATTTCTGAGGATTTTTCTTGGGGACCTGATACTTCTCCATTTTTAGAAAAGTGTCTTCATTTTATTTTATATTAATTCGGTAAAATTCCAGTGAGCTTTTGTAGTTTTTCTTTCCCTTAAGTATTCATATGTTTTCATTCAGAAAGAAATGGAAGCATTTCAACATTTGAAGGAGTCATAGTAGAAAAAAAGGTGCTGATAATTTGCCCAGATGAAAATAATAAACTAAATGCTTTCCACTAACACATTCAGCAGATCACTTCTCAAAACCCATTTAGCTAATGTCTATTGAAAAAGCAGTGTAGTTCAGTCATATAATTGATTATAAAAGTAATTAGTTTATTTCCAGATACTGCATGTCCAACTCTTGTTTTCCATTCATGTTTATATTTCAATGAGGATGAAAAATATTTATGAATACAAGCTGTCTCTGTTAAAGAACTATCGATAAACAATTTTCAAGTCATCCTTTTGTTCATTCTGTCACTTACCATACTCAAGATGTAAAATATTTTTAGATACAAGCTGTCTCTGTCAGAAATTACTTTCAGCTGATGCTCTCACTGTTGCATTCATCAGGGAATCAGAGAAGTGGAGAATGCTCAGAAGAGGTTTAAATGATAAAAATCTATGCATTGCATCAGAGACTTGTTTTTTCTACCTGAAGCCTTCAAACTGTTATCTGAACAGGGCGTTCCTTTTAAATTTCTTGGATTTACATTTCCGAAACGGAGATTTGAACCTATTTTGCCACATTAGCACACGAAGTCTCCACTTAGTAAATAAAGTTTCTTTCTGTCTTTAAGCTATTTATTATTCCTGGAGAGGGATTCCTGCAAAGGAATGTTAGTGAGCAGTGCTACACCCTGCTGTGCTCCTGGAGTCTGCAAACCTTTTAATTTACCCAAGACAGAGGTCTAACAGATTAATACTGATTCACTCATGATCCAGAGTTGGGGGCATTTTCCAACCACAGTGGGACTTGTAATGAGATCTTGCCCTTCCTTTCTCTCTGCGTAGCTCTGACACTGGCCTACACTCTAACAGAACAAAAATTTGATTATGATTATGTGATTCTTTCTAATGATGAAAATGAAGACTAATCATGAAGGATGACACACTACAACTTTAATGCGATTATCAGTGTAATTCTGACTGGAATCTCTCTGCAGCACAGTTTGACACATAAATGAACCGGAATAAAAAGTTTCTAAATCACAATTTCTGTTATAAAGGGTATCTACTCTGGGTTTTGTGAATGTTTCATACCAAGTTTAATTTCTATCAGTAGCAGCGAAGGGAAGAAGAAAGAAGAGTTCTGACACCATAGCAGAGTCTTATAAACGTGTATGTGAAAGAGTATTGCAATGAAATGTATTTCTAAATAGTGACAAGCTAGGAGCAGAAAAAACACTTTCAAGAGAATATAACAGGTGAAATAAAGACTGATTGAGACAAGTAAACTGAGAAATCACTAATTTATTAAATATTACATGTGCTTATTTCCTGCTGCTATCTGTGCTGTTACCACATACAAAGTGATACAATATGAAAACTAAATACTGCTGATCTTTATGTGCCTGCAGCTTTTCTCAAAAGGCATTGAGCAAGTCAGAGTCAGAATAAAAGACTTCTGGCAAGGCTAATAAGAACAGAATTATAGAATAGATGAGGCCAGAGAGGACTTCTCCTGGTCCAGCCTCTCTGGTCAAACAGGGCTACCTGGAGTCTGCTACCCAGGATCATGACCACATGGCTTTTGCATGTCTCAAAGGATGGAGATTTCACAACCTCTGTTTGTAACCTGCTAGAGGCATAGACCCAGCTCTTATCCTAGAAGCAAGATCCCCGAGAGTATATTAAAATACACAGTCGGCTAGGACTGATTTTCAGGATTTTTCTCAAGGAATATGCATTAAAATCTCTGTGAGTAGGGCAAAAAAAAAGGAGAAGACGGGATAGACACTAACATAAAATAAATCAGTAAGTATCTCTATAAAAACAAAATATCCATTGACTGTAATTTTTAATCATCTAGCTGGGGTAACCCATATCTAGCTGGGACCAGTGTATTCCCTACTATGCACACACATACACACATATATAACATGTACATATATTTTTATGTATGTATGTCTCAGTATATTACAGAAGGTTTGTTAAAGGAATTCACCTGACTATTGCTGCATGGCATACCACAGGTTTTTGTGAATGCATTCCAACCCTATGCAAAGCTGATAAAAGAGCCACAACTATAACAGTATTCAGACAGTCATGGGCATAAATTCTATGAAAACAAACCACACTCAGAAGCAGGGGAAGTAAATCCTGGGAGAAGTTGCAACATCTGGACCTGTGAATAACTTTCTGTATGTATATAGGTCTATAAAATTTAGCCTGGAGTTGATTTTATAATGTATATGCTTCTAAAGCTGCTGTTATTTTTTGTTGTTAGTGCCATAAAAAATAAAGTCCTCAGTCAGTTTTCAGATCATGCTGGATTTTACATTGTATTATACAGTTTAGGGTTTTATAGTATTCATCCTTCTCTTTTCAGGTTCCAAGCTCTCGTGGGATTTTATTATAATTCTTTCCAGACTGACAACTGGAAGTATACATTCATATAATATATGTGTATGCATGTGTATGTGTAATTCTTATGTCACTTGAAAGCTTGTCTAGAAGAGAACTATGCACAGTAGCCAACACGTAAACATCTCAGTTTTCTGGCAGACAGTTCCCCATATTCAGCAAAACAAAATGGTGGAGAGCACTTTATAAACTCTTCAATTTAATGCCGAGTTACCAAAGCTGTTCTTTTCTTCAGTCTTTTGCATCTCATTGGATGCATCTAATATATGAGTCCTTGTTTCAAGTTTCTTCTGCTTATTAAGTTCAAAACCACATAAGCTGCCTTTTAAGAGTCACTTTAACTAAAACAGCATCTATTTATATGATGTATGTAAGGAGTTATCACATTACAAATGCAGTTCTGTAGGTGTTGCTCTGATATTTGCCCCATGCTGCTTATGCAATTTTTGCCTGCTAACGTTATATATTTTTGTAGTAAAGGGATTGGTGGTATGTTTACACAGTAAATGTTCACACCATATGAAGTGCTTCTGGAACATAAGGGCCTAGGGAGTGACCTAAGATATAGATATTGCTAAACTTAAAGATCCACATTTTTCATTGAAATATTTTTTTTTAAATTTTGAAGCTTGCAACTAGGACCTGAGATCTCGGTGATTCAAGTGCTTACAGGCTTCTAATTTCTTCGTTACAATATAACAGTTAAAAGGAAACTTAGAGAATCACATCTTGGATTTAAGAAGATGCAATGCTTCTCTGTCCCATTTAATCTGGTATTTTACATCCTAGTGTTTCAGAGTTCAATGACAGCTATTCAAGGTAGCTCCTCAGACTTTAAAGGTAGCTATCTAGTTTTATTTACCTATAGAAGCTGGAGATTCTCTAAGGACTGAGCAGGGGACATTGCCTGCCTGGATTTCTCCAAGGATTTCAGTACAATACTGCAAGGCTTTCAGGATTCACACAGCCTGATATAGAGAAACTGATGTGTGAATGTGTGGCAGTCTAGACAAGTGGTCTGTGGCTGGAGAATTGGCATCCACCCATCTGGGGAGCAGCCCAGTGGAAAGGGTCTTGGGGTTCCCAGTGGACAACTTCAGTGTTAGTGAACAGGGCGTTTCTGCAGTAAAAAAAGCCAACAGGGTACTGCATTTTATTTCCTGTTGTGGCAAGTGTAAGAGGTACCTTAGCATGGCATTTAGGTGCTTTACTCACATTTTGGTAATACTTAAACTGTCATTCCCATCATAACTCAAGCATGGAAGAGAAGAGGTGCTGAAATGGGATCAAATGTCCTTCTCGTCTGGTGCTACCATCAAAAGCAGATGCATAGAAAAGTCTATAATGACAGGGGAAACAAGATTAGTACTCCTTTGAATAATCTGTGAGCCTGCAAGCACTTGTGGTTAAATAAATCCCTGCACTTCCCTTTAGCTTCTCATTTACCTCACAAGTTTTGAGGGAGAGATTGTATATCACATCTTTTAATGTTTTACCATCAAATCTCTAAGGCCTTGGATGAAAATTATCTGCTTCTGGTCTCTCATTACTGCCTTTTTTTTTTCCTGATACTTCTCCTAGGGGAGCTCAAGTTGAAACGCATCTTCTGAAATCTTTTTCCAATTTGAAAAAAAAAGAAAAGAAAAAAGGGAAAAAAAGAGTGGGTGAGTGTTCTGGTGGGAAAATTTGTACATGTTCTTCAACAGTGAACACAGCCACAAAGTGTCTCTTTAGCTTTCTTCTGTGGCTTTATTTTTCCTGAAGGCTCCTTTTATAGCTCCATAATCTGTGGGATTTGATGTCTCTCAGAGTTTTTCCTCCTGATACGTTTGAAGAAAGATTTATTAATTTTTATGAATTTTACTTGTTCTACCTCAAGCTCTTCTTTCACCCAGGTTTATAGAGATTTTTAACTTTCCAGATATTACTTTTCTTCTATTTTCTTCATTTCAACGTGATCCCAGTTTTTTGAAGACTGCTTTCAAATAACTCTCCTTCCCCCTGCCTTTTAACTAGGCTTGCTTCTTTTCTCAGGACTTTTATGAGTGGTATAGATTTGTTCTGTGCTTCTGATACAGCTTCCCTAAGAAGTGTCCAAGATGCATGTAACATTCTAAGGTTTTAATTCCCTTAACTGCCCTTTTAAACCCTTTTTTCTTTTTTTTTTTTCTTTTTTTTTTTTTGTTATAACAGCCTTTCAGATTCTTAAGATCATATGGCATTAACTTACGGAGACACAGAAACAGAACATGGATTTTATTTTAAATTGGATTGTGGATGTGAGATGGTGTCTTTCAAAAGGTTTAAAGACCTTTAGGGAAATGTTGAGGAGGAATCCTAATACTAAGAATGTTTCCAGATGACAAGAGTTTTGTTTCCAAAGTTCATTTTCCGTAAAGTAGCACTGAAATTCATTAAACTTCTTATTTCTAATGTGTTTATGGCTCAAATAACTGTTTCCTAATTTTCTTTCTGAATCACCCACATGTGGAAAAATGATTTTTTTTTTTTCCCTGAGTTTCTCTAATTATAACATCAGCGGTGTTTTCTTTGGTAGTAATTGGTGAAGGAAGTAGGACTTTTTCCTATAATGCTGTCCTAAGAAAAAGATTCAAGATTCGTGTCGTGGTTTGGAATTTAGAATTATTTTGGTTTTAGTCTCTGTGTTTTAAAGACATTTTTTTTTCACTTTCTATTTTCTGCACAGACACACACAACACTGGGAGAACATTAAGGCAGATTCTATAAAATGATTATTCAAAATTACCAAAATAAATATAAATAATTTTGCATTAAAATAATTCCTCCTCCTTTCCACAACTGTTAAACATTTCAATATCCTTGACCCAAAACTGGAGGGACATGGACTTGATGGGTTGACATCTGGGTGGATGAAGAACCAGCTGGTTTGCCACACACAGAGAGTTGCGGTCAGCAGCTCAATGTCCAAGTGGGGATCAGTGATGAGTGGTGCTCCTCAGGGGTCAGCATTGGGACCAGCATTGTTTAAAATGTTTCTTGGTGTCCCAAACAGTGGGATTCAGGGCACCCTCAGCAAGTTTGACATGGCACTGTGACGTGTTGTGCAAGTGACACACTGGAGGAAAGGGAAGCCATCCAGACTGACCTCTCCAAGTTTGAAAAGTGAGTCCATGCAAGCTTCATGAAGCTCAACAAGGCCAAGTGTACTATGCTGCAGCTGTACTCGTTTTAAAAATTCTTTTATTTATCTTGGGTCTGCTGACATTATTTTAAGGCTAGGTTTTTTGAGTCTAAAAATTGTATGTTGTTGAAGTCTTCTGACTCTTCCCATCAGTAAAATCTTCAGGAATTATTTGAAAAAGTTAAATAACTGGTGGGTGAAACTAATGCTTCTTACTACCTTTAACTATTTTACCTATCATTTTCATTCAAATATCTTAACCTCAATCATCTCAATACAGCTTAATTTTCAGAAAAAATTATAATTTAATCCACTTTACAACAGTTCATATTGAAAAGCCCTGGAAAAATGGAAAAATATCACTGGACTTCCAGTCTAGTGTTAGCTAACTGTATATGTTGACACTTGATCCCACTCATTCTTGGAGTTTTTTATAGTTATATCAATGCGTAAAATAAACTTGTTTTGATAAAACCACGAACCTCTAATTAAGATCTTGTTCTTGTTCAGGAACAGGTCGATAATCTATATTGACCTTTGGCCAAGTTACTGTTTAAACAGAGTCAGCAGCTGATAAAAGAGTTTGTCACAGGTAATCAAATAGTTTTCTATCAGTAGATCTCATTGAAAATGGATGGCAGATTTATTCATTTATTCAACAAATACACTGAAAGAAAAAAGTGAGGATCTGAATACTATTCCAAATGTCATGCTTCAGACTCAGGCCTAACAGCTTCACTACAATTACTTGCCTGGCACAATGCAACAGGGCTCAGTTATTATGTTCTCAGTATTTTAGTTACATGTAAGAGAATGCATTAAACCATATAATCAAATTTTGCCATACTTTTAATACAAAAGAAATTACATGTTCCTCATCAGAATTAGGCTCAACAGTTATCTGACATTTTAATCATAAATCATATGTTTTCTATTACTTCTTATGCTTGCATTTTAGATATTTTTTGTCGAAAGTGTTTCAGTGTTTCCTTTTGAATGACATCTCTTCTATTCTGCTTGAAGTCTCTTAATTCATCCTTACACTGCAATATTCTAATACTATTTTATGATAGTAATTTCATGAGGTATGTCTCTGGTTTCCCTAGAAATTTTTACTGAAAAGCACTAATAAAGTTAGTAAGCAATAATATTTAATATTAACTATCAATTATTTTCAAAAAATACTGAAGAACCAAATGTTGGTTTTTTTGGGTTTTTTTAACACAGATCTAAATAAAGAAAATAATTTCCAAATTTTTATGCAAATCACTGAGAGCCTTGTTTTCCTCTCTTGTGAATCTTTTGTATTCTGAGTCAGTCAGCTTTCTGAAGAATTTCTAACATATTGCAGAGAAACAACTGTCAGCTTTATTGCTTTGTACTATTCTGGATCAAACAGAAGAAAATCGAGTCTAGGTGAATGAAAAATATTATTTTACCAATTAAATCAAACTCTTTCATAAACAGAAGTCATCACACGTGGAGCGCTATACAGCTGTATGCAATGTACTTTAGAACAATAAACTTGTTCTTTTCAAAAGTGTTGACAGAATGAAAGGGTTCCAGAACTTAGCAAAACAATAGTAATAACTTCCACACATTGAATAATTTCACCCTTTTTAAGAAAAGATTAAACTTTGAGGTAGAAAGCTGGTGGCCAGTATGCCAAATTGTATTTAGAGGGCATTTACTGAAATTCCTTCAAAAGTCTTCTGTGAATATCTGCAGCATTTTAGACAATTTGAATTTCTTCTAATATTGTGAGGACTTTTTTTTCATCAGGCCCTTACTTTCTCAGAATCAAAGCTGTTCTATCTTTATCCATTTAAAAATGTTTTCCTCTGCTTGATATGACCTTAACTCATATTCATGATAACTCAATACAACGAGAATTGAAACATTTTAAGGCATTTAAAACTATGAGCACAGAATTACTTTATTTTGGACATTTAATAGTTTTTCTTTTGTGCTCTCCTAAAAAACATAAAAAGCACCCATCTGCTTTGTGAGTCACTGAGAATGCTAAATAATGCTTACTCTAACATAGTAGCTTGTTTATCCCACTAAATATCCTGATGCAGGTGAATTTGCATACAGTGTAAAGAAAAGTTTTAGAAGAAAGTATGAAAAATATTGTTGAACGTTAGTGGGTATTGTACTAAAAACCTATTACAATTTTAGTCATTGAATCAAATAAACTATCCCTGCCAACACTCCAAGCTTCATTTTAATATTCCATATAAACTCATTGGACCATTTGTCTTTCTAAAAGATGAGGTTACCCTGCAATAAATTTAAATGTAGTGTTTGAATTATTTATGTATAAGACAACATATCTAGATAATTCTATTATTCTCTGAAGGATTTTCTCACTTTAATGGAAGTTTATAGATATATCTTTCTATAGAACTATCTTTCTGTGCCTAGGATTCCAGACATCTTTTGGTCATATGTGTACTTTTCGTTACACCCAAAATGCAACAATTCCAAATTGGCTGTTCATTAAAATCTGGACTTAAAATGATAATGATATTAAAAAAAACTCCACACCCTCAAAAATACAAATCCAAAACCAAAACAAAAAAAGAAAAAGAAAACAACCACAAACCAGAAAACCAAATCCAAAACCAAACCAACAAAACAACAACAAGAAACCAAACAAAACCCCCACAAAATCATAAAAACATACAAACAAACCCCAAACAAACAAACAAAAATGCTAAAACCAATGAAACTACAAGAACAACACAAAAAACATTCTCAGTAAATCCATATGTGCGTGTTCCATAATTGCTCTCCATAGTCCCATTTTTAGAAACTCATGAAATTACTATTACGAAGAATACTTTATTACTGACCTTTCATTCTGTTGGGATGTTTCCTTTTATACAGGTTCTACACAACAGCAGAGTTTGAGTGAAAGAAGAGATGTGGGAGAAGTTTCATAATTACATTTCCTGTAGACTTGGACAGACCTTTATTATGGCTCCTAGCGATGTGTGACTACTGATGACCAAGTATTGGCTTTCTGAAGTCTATGAATGGGCAAGGTAGCTCGTGACTCTTAAAGCACTTGCTCTATCTTGTAATAATTCTCGCTGGCAAAGAAAGCTGCTAGAGCAGAACAATCAGGTGCAGAGCTACTGTGTGGAGCTTGAGGACTTATTATATCTGACACACTCTGTAATAATCTGCATGGTTGTTCTCTAACATCCACACACATAGGGCTCCCCCTCCTCCTCACAGTGCTAGCAGTGATTATCATTCCCAGTACCAAAATGTGCCTTTGGCATGTTATACCCCTTGTTATAATCACAGTCAATATTGATTGCAAATTGATCTGTTTCTAAAAATCAAAGTTGTAGATATTATAGCCTGCCATTATTATTAAAAGATAGAGCTAATTATGTTGTTTCTACAAGAGGCTTGACACTTAAAGGACTAATCTGTTTTTATCATACATCAAAGCCCAGTTGTTCTATTTGTTATCACTTTTTTCCCCTCCTCTATGTCCTTTTAAAAATTATTTTATTAAATTCATAATTGCTCTTTTTGCTCGAATTTTGATCCCTTATTTGCATATAATTTGTCTCAATTTGAAATCCAATTTCCTAGTGTATGTTATCACGAATTTTTCAGCTCTGTGCCTTATCATGCACAAAAGCAAATGGCAGTGAACATTAAATACATTTCAAAGTATTAATGATCTATTTAATACTGCTTCCTTGAGAAAACATGTTAAGCAAAAAAACCCTAGTATTTTAAAATAGGAGAAAGGGGGTGCAAACTTAAATCTACGTAAATATCATTACAATTTCTATTGGATTATGACAATACTGTTTCAAATTGTTACTGTATCAAACTGTATAAAACAACCTCTGGCAAAAAACCCAATGCCGTTCCTTTGTAGCCTTTTGCTTAAACATCTATTTCTGCATGCATGTAGGTTGCATAAGTGTATGTATGGGCAGTGTATGGCCAAATAATATATTATTATTACACAATTTCATAAATATTTTACATAAGGACATACATTTTTATTCTAGGAAGTCATGCAAGTGAAATAATATTTGTTCATTATTTTATTATTATATATAGGAATAGAAAATTATTTAATAAAATAGGCTTGAAATCTAGCTGAGCTACTCTATCCTTTGGCTACAGGGTGAGTATTGTCTATTCCTAGTCTTTGAAATCTAGTAGAGATTACACCTCCTCAGACATACTGCTGCAGTGTTTCCATTCATGTAATTAGAAAGCTTCTTCTTCTCAATCTTCAGTGTAAGGTTTGCTGTAATGAAGACTACTGATGACTGTTGTCATTGGTGGACTCAGGAAAATAATGTAAAACTGGTACTTTTGCAACAATCCCTTTTAACATGTCATACTGTTACCCTTCTATTCCAGTCTCTTTTGCTCTAGATAAACCTCTTGCCCAAATAATATTGCTTTTGAGATGGTTAAAACTGTTTTGCTCCTCCTGAACCCCAAATTTATTAATTTGGTCTTGAATTATATTCACAGTGAGTAGAAAGATTATTTCCTGTGTTTTCCACCTGACAGTCTTACTAGCATAACCCAAAAGACAGTTTTTCTCATTTATAGGACATCAGGTTGTTGACTCCTATGAAGCTTGCTGGCATCTGCCAGATATTTCTTATTTTATGTTTGTTTCCTTTTAAAGAGTAGAACTAGACACGTGTTTTTATTGGATATTTATCTTGCTAATCTCAGAACTTCTCACAGTCTATCAGAATGATTTCCATCCTGTCCAGAAGAGTGTTTGCTCTTCTACCTATCTGTTTACCATCTATGAATTGTCTAACTGCTGGTTTTAGTTCATCAATCTGGCTGCTAATAAAAATGTTCCAATGCATTCAGCTAGAGGCCTTCTTGGAAAATAAAATATAGCATCTCCTTCTGTAGCAATGTTTTAAACGATGGCATTCTTTCATGAATAATGTGCATAGGGGGTTGTTATTAATGTTTTTGTGGAAGGATGGCATGTCAAAAGCTTTATATGGCATTTTCACTTTTACTGCTTGTGGTCTTAAAGTACTACGTTAGCTACCCTATGAAAGGAGTAAATTGGATTTTATTAGATTTTTTTGGTTTGGTTTCTCTTGCATTTTCTTTTACGTTGTTTTTAAATCTTCCTTAATAGTCCCTGAATTCTTTTAAATGTACATTTGATGGGCAGTTCCCATTTTCTATCTCATTACATGCTAAGAGTAACTGCTTTTTAATGCCTTGCTATTTTGCTGCCCTTACATCTTTTGGAAGACATTTTATAGCCTTTCCTGGTTCTTAGTGACTGAAACTAGAGCTGCTTGATATAAAAATATTATTTTCTCTACCTTTTGATTTCACCTCAGATGCAATCACCTTGCTTAACAGATGGTGTCAGAGTTGATGCTTTTTCATTGGATATCTGTGTCTTCCTCAAATATATCAATTGGAATATTTATCCTAAAGCATTACAGATGAGTTAAAAGCATTTTCTTGCACTGCTCCATAAAATGTTAAATATCCATTGATTTATTCTTTGTGCTTTTTACCAATTTATGCTTTTTACCATACAAAACCAACAATTTACCCACTATTAAAACCCTTTCTAATCTTCCAAGAGTTTCTAGGTAGTTAACTTGTCTACTGTCTGTCAGAATGTTTTCATGAACTCCCCTTAGAACTCTACCATCCAGGTAGCTGTCTTGGTTTTGTTACCAAAAGACTGTTCACAGATCATAAACAGATAAGTAGAGGCGCAAGCACCCCTCAGGACAGCGTAATTACACAGCAAAATCATTCTGTGACTTCAGATTCAAGCAATATTACTTCCCTTCTTCAAATGGTATCATTAAGGTAAAGACTTTTCAGTACCTTGTCAAGGATTACCTTAACAGACCAGCAGCAGTGCAAGGATTTAGGGCTTTCATATTCTGAGTTTTCTTCTTCCATTAAAACTAGACACTTACTCAAATCAACAGAGTCAATTTATTGCTGTATCTGGAGATCTAATGTTGCAGGTGCTGTGGGAATCTCAATTTGAAAAACACAGTAAATCCACAGCAATCTATAGAAATAGAATTAGAAACATGCAGGAGAATGACAGGAAGATGGTTTCCTTCAGAAGATATTATGACAATATCTACACTGGATTTTATACTTTTAAAAACTTACTATATTGTTTCACTTTATTGTTTCACTGAGGACATGAACCTCTGACTCTTTTTTATCAACTTAGGTCTTATCCTGTGTTGATGGTAGATTGGAAAATCTTTTTGAATAAATCATGACTATGACAGTAAGAAACTTTTAATTACTTACTGTATAATTTTATGTTTTTATCATTATTTTACAGATTAACTATGCTAGCTAAAAGTTGGTCAGGTATTTCAGAGTTTTCTAAAGTCACTAGGCAACCATTTTAAGTTGTTCCTTCCCAGCCATCCCTTTATGAGAGGCATATTTTGCCATAAGTATTTAAAAAGTTATCAAATGCAAGTTTTTAATAATGCTGGATTTATAACCGCTGTATTTCAGCTGAAAACCTTCCTTCCTACTTGAGAAAACAACACACTTTGTTCAGTAACAATGACTATTAACAAAATAAAGGACCAATCACTGTCTAAATTCCTCTCACTAATTGCCATGGACATTCATTACTGATTCCAACAGATTAAAGATGCTGCTCATCAGACAGGTTGATCTATATGCAGCAGAAAAATTCTTTCTTTTTTAACTCAGAATCACAGAATGGATCAGGTTGGAAGAGACCACAGTGGGTCACATCCAGTCCAACCTCCCTGCTCAGGCAGGGTCATCCTAAAGCACAGGATTGTATCCAGGTATTTCTTGAATATCCCCAGTTAGGGATTCTCTCTGGGCAGCCTGTTCCAGTGCATGGTCACTTGAACAGTAAAGAAATTCTTCCTTGCATTTGGGTAGGACTTTCTGTGCATCAGAGTCTGCCTGTTGCCTCTTGTCCTATTGCCTGGCTCCACCAAGAAGAGTCTGGCTCCATCCTCCTGACACCTTCCCTTCAGATACTTATAAACATTGATAAGGTCCCCTTGCCATGGTTTCTCCTGAAGGCTGAAGAGGCCTGGCTCCCTCAGCCTGTCCTTACAAGAGGGATGCTCAAGTCCATTGATAAACTTGGTAGCTCTCTGCTGGAGCTACTCCAGGAGCTCCATGTCTCTCTTGCACTGAAGCCCTGAACTATACACAGCACCCCAGATGTGGCCTCACCAAGGTTAAGGAGAGGGGAAGGATCACCTCCCTCAACCTGTTGGCAACCTGTTCTTTCCCAAATAACTCCAGGATACTGTTGGCCCTTGGCCATAAGGCACTGCTGGCTCATGGACAGCCTGTTCTCCACTGTGATCCTCAGTTCCTCTGCTTCTTTCTTCTGTTTTTCTACGACTGTTATCTTTCTTTAAGTTATCTTTTCTGGGTCTAAAACTTCACTTCAAATTACAGAAATGTTATAAATATACATTCCTGTTATCTGTCTTCTTCAAATTAGATCTTAAGTGAAAGCATTGCCAGAGCTGGATAAGCCAGTTCTGAAATAAACCTCTGGATTTTTCATTCTCTTAATATTTCTGCAGTATTTTCAAGTTAGTCTACAGACAGATCTTCTCTAATGTGTAATTGAAACAGTAGGGGAACAATGCAATTAGCTGTACATCTCCCACAGCTGTGTAGAATTCAGAAAAAGGTTCATTCCTAGCTTTAGAAACTGTACATTGCTAATCAACACAGGAAAATTAGGGAAACACAGGTATGCTTTTGGGAGTTATATGAGGCATGCTGAGAAGATAACACTGAGGAAGAGAAAAACTATAAGCATTATAAACTAATTTCACAGATATATTAATGAAATAATCTGTTAATCTCCAACTGGCTTAAGGTGTGTCCTTCCTGTGGAAGGACAAGCAAAGTAGTGTTAATGAAAACATTAAAGATAAATCATGCCGATGTCTTTATGCTCACTGTTCTGTGATAGCCTAACATATGCTTTTCGTTGACAAGGTTTTTTCATCTGATATTGTTCCAGTATTTTTAGTATCAATTGGCTAAATTCCTGTGGACTTCAATCTGTTTTAGCAAAATTTAAAAAAAAAGAATTAAAAAAACCAAAGCTATAGAGCTACTATACTACACCTTGGGAAAGTTGACTTTAGGCTGCTCAAAGTACTCGTTAGTAAATTTCCGTGGAAATCTGAGTTTTGAGTGAAATGGGGTCCACACATGTTAGTCAGTTTTTAAGAAACATCTTTTAAGTGTGCAGGAGTAGGCAATCCCAATGTGTTGAAAGTCAAGCAAGAGAGGCAGAAGGCTGGCTTGTCTGAACAATGACATCCTTTAGAACCTAGGCAGGAAAAGAAAGTATATGGATTCTGGAAGCAAGGTCAGGCTGTACAATAGGACTGCAGATATGCTGTTAACCACTATTGGAAGAGAATTCATGTAGGCAAAGCACAGTAGGAGTTAAAGCTGGCCAATATATTGGTGGACAACAAATGAAGGTTTTAGGTACATTGACAGCAAAAGGAGGTCTAAAGAAACATTGATTTGTTACTTGGTGGGGCTGATCACATCAGGAATATGGGTGAAGACAAATCACAAATATCTATTGCCTTTTTCAGTTCTGTCTTTAACACCAGTCTTGGGCCTTGAGGCTCTGGGAGCCCTGGGATGGAACACCATGATTGACCATGAATGATAAGCTCCCAGATGACTTTGAACTGGTACACAGTTTGCTGCTGTAACTGAATGCAAATAAGTCTGTGAGTCCTGGTGGGATTTATCCCATGGTAATGAAATACCTGATAGCTGATGTTATTGCAAGACCTACTGTAGTTAAAAGTCTTAGGAATCTAGAGGAGTTCCTGGTGACTGGAAGATGGCAAACATTTTTCCAGTTTTTTAAAAAGGGCAAGGAAGAAGACTCTGCTAATTATAGGCCTGACAATCTTGCTTTTGGGTTTTGTAAAATTATAAAAAATATTATCCCGGGAGTTAATGAAAAACCCTTGAAAGATCATGCAGTGATTGGTCAAAACCAACATGGATTCATGAAGCAAAAACTTATTAACTTATTACAAGGATACTTCCTTAGTGAATGGAGAGAAGGCAGTGGGCATGTTTTTTGGATTTTAGTAAAGGTTTTGATACCATTTCTCACAACCTCTTTATGGAAAAGGCGTCTAGCACATAGCTGAACATGCACACTATGCACACTATATGGTAGGTGAACAACTGGCTGAAAGGATGGGCTCAAAGTGATGCAGTAATGGAGGCAACATCTAAATGGCAGGCAGCCACAAGTGGTGTTCCCTCAGGGCTCAACTTGAGAGAAAGTTATCTTCAACATTTCTGTTAATAATCTGGGCACAGGTGTTAGATCACACAGAGTTTGCTGAAGATAACAAATTAGGAGGAGTCATTGATTCCCTTGAGAGTAGAGAGGCCTTAGAGAATGCTATTGATAATTAGAATAATGGGTAAACTGAGCAACAACCAATACTGGATTCTGTACTTGGGACAGTATAATGGTTTGTGCCTGGGTGCATGTACAGACTGGGGTACAAGAAGCTGAAATGGAGCTCTGCAGAAAGGGATCTGAGAGGTTTGTTTGCTGTGAAGTTCAATACGAACTAATGATGTTACCTGGCAGCCAAGAAGGCCAAAAGCATCCTGGGGTGCTTTAAGCAGAGCACAGCTGACTGGTCAAAAGGAGAGGCTATCCCACTCTTATCTCAGCGTTGGCGCTGCCTCACCTCAAGTTCTGAGTGCAGTGCTGGGCTGTGTCACACACGAGAGAGAGTCTGATTAAGGGTAAAAGAGAAGAACAACAAACAAATTACATAAATATTTGTGCTACATGAGCTCAGTTTGGCTCCCACCTTCTGACATTTATCCATGAAATTGCCTGGGAGGGAGTACAAGCTGCCTACATCTCACAGACATTTTGAATTTGTTACAAAAGTATGTGAACTAGCAGCTGTCTTTTGGAGGAATCAGTATATAAACTTAATGACATACTGCTCTGCTCAGAGCTGAGGTTCATGGTGTATCAATGTGCCAAGAAAAGAAATATGGCTAAGGGGAAAAGAGGGTCATTGTTTCCCAAAATCATTGTATTCAATACTCTGGCGTATAGGAAGACAGAACTGTTAATTTTCAGACGTAGAAGATTTTTTAAAAAGTCATTGAGGCAAAAGCTTAATTCTATTTTTAAGGCATTGTACAACAGTAGTTTTCATTCTCTGTGTTTTGTGTTTTCTTCCCATCCCTTTTGTTTTCAGCACAGGACTGCAGGCTGTCTCGCAATTCAATATTTGTTGATATACATTTCTACCCATCAGTAATACAGATTTTAAAATCAGTGTTAACCGTCAATTTTGTTGATGATGCACAAGGCAGAATAGAGCACAGCTTGTGGTTTTACAGCTCTTTGTCAGCAATATTGACAGCAGTAAAACCCTGAAGCAGAACCTACACAGAAAGCAGATATGTGCACTAACAAGATGTTATTTTTAGAGTTTCTTTTCTAGCTCATAGCTTTTTACTGGCAATATTTTAATTGGTCCAATGCCAACATAAAAAAATATAACATTTTATAGCTGTAATCAAAGTACACTTGGGAACTATCTGACCCAGTAATATGATTCCCCTTCTGTCCCAATACAAGTGCACTTCATTAAACATACCCCAGTCTTCTCCTAATAAAAGACATATTTCACCTCTGACCAGTCCATAGGTTGTACATTAAGCTCAGGCTTCTGACTATACAGCAAAAAAACGTAGTGAGAGAAAGAGAAAGGGGGAGGTTTACATTTCTTTTTTTCTCAAATTATATTTTTAAAATTAGTTGTAGAAGAAAAAAACACCTCTTCAAAATTTTTTTCCACTTCTAAAACAACAACTGCAACTTTATTAACTTTTAACAAAATTACTGACAGGTAATATCATTAAATTCTCATTACTGGAAACAGCAATTTTTAAGAATGAATGATGATGGTATTAGTTTTCACATATTTAATACCTTAATAGCAAAAGTTTAAAAATAAGGTCTTTTGTTAATCAATAACAAATCTAACCTAGAAATTTCACTTTATTGCTTATGTCTGTCAAGCATTTGATTGTACCTTGTTTAGCCAATGTGAGAATTAAAAGATACTTTATGATCTTGTCTATAACCCTGCTTTTCTCAAGGAGAAAGATCGGAGCTGTGACAAGTGTTGCATGTCTCCATGTTGTAGTTCCATGATTGCTTATGTAGTTGTGATGAGTCCTAGGATTCTTTAGTCAGTGCTGCTGAGGCCACAGCAGGAGTGCTGTGCCCAGTTCTGAGCTCTTCAGTCCAAGAGAGGCATGGACATAGTGGAGAGAGTCCAGAGAAGGGCCACAGAGATGATTAAGGGCATCTGTCCCATGAGGAAAGCCTGAGAGAACTGAGGTTGTTCAGCCTGGAGAAGGGAAGGGTCAGGAGGGAACTCATGAAGGTTTGTCAATACCTGAAAGGGGGGGTGCAAAGAGGATGGAGCCAGGTTCCTTTCAGGAGTTCCCAGTGGCAGGGAAGGGACAACAGGCACAAACATCTATACAGAAGGTTCTCTCTGAACATCAGGAAGCACTGCTTTGTTGTGAGAGTGACTGAGCTCTGGCACAGCTTGCTCAGGGAGATTGTGGAGACACTCAAAAGGACCTGGATGTGCTCCTAGAAGATTTTGTTTGAGCGGGTGGGTTGGACAAGATGAAGTCCAGAGCTTCCTTCTTCCAGTTCTTTCTTCAACCATGCTTTGATTCTGATGTTATAAGTAAAGTTTCCCAATATCTCCCATTATAATTTCAATGTTTTTTCAAACTTCAAGTATCCAGTGAAATTTTCCCTGTTGGGATATTTGTTCCAGGATAATGAAATTATAATAATAAACCAGACAGAAATACCCCTACTTTTGCTCAGATTTGTTCAAGCACAGCCCTACAGACTAGAGAGATCAGTAACCTGAGAGAAGCCCCAAGGGTTGCATGGATGGCACAGAACAGGATGTCACACTGCTTGATTTGTTAAGCACACAGATGGTGGCTGTTGAGAGCACGCTCCAGAACAACTTGTACAGTACAGCAGCAAGGCAAACCACTAATCATATATTGCTCAGTTAATCAATCATTCACCTAAGAAAGAACAGATGGCACAATTCATGGAGTCAACTACAAGTGTACAAAAGGGCTCATTGGATTTCTGTCCTACCCTTGTAATCTATAAAATTAACTTGTTTGGTTTCTAGATTAGCTAGATGTTCACTGTCAAATTGAATTCACTGGCATGCTTATCTCTTCTGAAAGTTAATTTTAAATGAATGTATCACTAATAAATTCATTATCCATAACCTCAGATAAGAATGAGAATCAATAGTAAACATTGTCAAGATAAACACAGCCAACTTTGGGAGTCTCTGTAAGAAATAAATAGAGCAATGGTTCCAGCAGTTCTTACAGTGATGGCACAAAGTCGGTGATGGCCTTAACTTGATGTTACTGCCAGAGAGACAGAAAGGTGTACTGCCTTGTGTGTGGTCCATCAAAGCCCTAGAGAAAGAATCAGGAGACTCTGGAATTTGAGTTGGTACCTAAGTCCTAGTGCACTCTCGTGAAACCTTTCAGGCTTCTAAAGCTGTGGTTCCAAACTCATCCATAATCAATTCAATTATACATAATAACCTATTACTTGTCTTTCTGTCATTATTATCATGTTTTGCATCTTGCCTGTAGGTCTTCGTAAAGCAAACAGTTAGCTTCCATAAGTAAATGCTCCAATAAAGTGGTGCAAAAGGTGTGATGGCAAGAAATGTTTGTCTTTAGTGTGATAAAGTGGTTGCCACTTCCCTATGGGGCATTTTACATGAAATAAACATTGGTTGAAACTTCTGAAAAGAACAGGGAATCAACCACAAAGAGCAAAAGCTCAATATTTATTAGGAAATTGTTCATTCTTCTTCCTTCTCTTTATCCAGGGGAAGGAAACCAGGATTAAGTTTTTCTCAAAGGATTAATGAGATTTCACCATGCAGAGGGAAATAGCAATCTTAGATTTCTTTGTTAATGGCAATGAATCTGGACGTCTCCTATTATTTTGTTTTATTGTCTTATGAAGAAGTATAAATGGCTCCAGTTACAAGGTAGATCAAGCCCTTGTGTTTAGAAAGAAATATCCTCTGATATACCTTCAGGAAAGCATATGTGGCTTTACATCCTGCCAGGATGTCATAGCATTCCTAAGCAATTAGGGTAAAGTCTGCTGCCAATGATCAGACTAGATTTAACCACCTCAACTGACTCATCTTGAACAGTAGCACAATAAACAAAAGTTGGTGCCTTTTTTGGTTTCTTTTTTGTTCGGTTTGGTTTGGTTAGTTTTCTTGTTTTGTGTTTTAAAGGCAGAGTCAATTAAATTGTCATGCTTCCCCTAGACACATGTTCTTTCAGCCCTGTGGTCCTAGTAAGTCAATATGTCTTTCTCTGGACTTCAATGTATAATAACCTGAAAGCTTTACAAGAAACGTGGAAGGGGAGATTGAAACTTGAGCCGTATAGTGTAATCCTTCAGTCTATGTTAGAACAATTGCTCAACCCTATTACCTTCATTTTGGGAAAGATTACTTGCAAGGGACTTCATCTAAAACCTCTGTCAAGAAGAACATAGGTGTCATTTGGCTTATAAGTGGCTCATTTTTCAATGTGTCTGCTCTTGTAAGAAGTCTGGACTCAGTATCACTGGAGCCTGAATGCATCCATATTTAGGAGTTTAGTCATTCCAGATACTATATGGAAACTACTAATATGTGCCCTCCAGCTGTATATATTGAAGCTAAAAGAGAGATGGAATAAGTTAATATAATTTTTAAATCTATAAATTGTAATGTATTTTCTTAATTAATTCATATTCTCCTCCAAACAATTACCTCTAATTCAGGGATGCAAATAAATACAGTAGAGGAAAAAAGATGTTAACATCAACCTGTAATGTAACTTCATGTGTCAAGTTACAGTTAGATCAGGAATCTTTTGGCAAGTCATGTCTGAAAACAGCTTTTCCAGAACTTAACCTTGCTCAGAAGTAATATTATCAATTAATTAAAAAAAAATAAAGTTTTTGAATTCATAATAATGACTGTAGTCAGCAGAAAAAAAAGTTGTTAACTATGCATGAATTAGTAAAAACTAGTATGAACTCACAATTAATATTATTCAAATTAAAGACTCAACCAGGTAAAATTTAGTTTGTATTAATAGCTAATTTTGCAACATTTGCTATTTCATCTAGCTCATTCGCCTTAATGATCGTTACTTTTAATGCTAATGAAACTTGTTCAGTTAAAAAAAAAGGCATTGTTGACATATCTCTGAGTGTATTTTAGCTGTGAACACATAAAAATAGAGAATGGATTTTTAGAGTATTTTCCTTTCCTCATTTTTTATACTTCATTCTCCTAGGTGCAAGTACCTTCAGTTGCAGATTTCTTCTAATTGCCTAAATGTATTTTGCAAATCACTCTCAATGAAAGCACATTTTTCATTGGTTCTGTACCAACTAAAATACCAATAGTCACTGAAGCAATTGATCAATAGCATTATTTCCTTCTGCCACACCAGTTCTGCTCACCAGGGTTTCTGCTCCAGAAAACTTTTGTGTTATGTGATTGCCCTATTCCGAGATCTATACTGGCTAGAGTAGAATAAATGGGCAATCACTCGTGTTAAAGA
Source organism: Irena cyanogastra (assembly GCA_013397155.1). NCBI lineage: Eukaryota > Metazoa > Chordata > Aves > Passeriformes > Irenidae > Irena > Irena cyanogastra. The sequence continues at coordinate 44,654 of VWZV01015477.1, forward strand.
GAAACAGATTTCTCATTCATTTTTAAGCCCTTGAACACTGGCCTAACTACAGTGTTTTATTATGGCTTCTGGATTTAGGAAGACCAATTTCTGTTAACTTGATGTCACATCCACAGTTTTTAGGATTTGGTCTGAACTGGCTAGACTCAACAGCCACAGCTCTAAATTTTTTAAACTTTGTGATGCATGAGTATGTGTTACTGTCCCTATGTCTGCTGCCATAAAGTCACTTAAATATATTGTTAATTTATAAAAATAAAAGAAAAAAAAAGAGTTTACAATAAAAATAAGTTCAACAAAAAGTGTTATTCTGGAATATAATACTGTTGTTTAACATTGATATTCAGTTCAGGTTTTGCCTTACTGAAATTTCTTTACAGGGCTACTTGTGCTCTCTTTCTTCTGCATAGAGATAAATGAGAGCCACAAAACGCTTGTGGGGAGTTTATTCAACCTTACTTAAGATAAGTGTCTTTTTTTAACATTAAGGATGCAAGAAATGCTATCTCTCGTGTTTCCAGCTGTGTTATAATATAAAACACATTTCAAAGAATGCTGTGGCCATTTTGTAACTTTTTACCTCTCCTGCTCCCCTGCTTGTACAGGCAGGAATACAAGTCTACTTTTTCTAAACCATTTCAGGAATGTAGTTTAGCAATCATGCTATAGCTGCTATGTTCTTTTTAATTCCACATATCTATGTCTCTTTTTTTCCTCTGTCTCTCCCCCATTTTCATCTACCCAACGCAATTCTAAGATCAATTGAATTCATGACATGCACTTTGATACTGCCATGAATGTATTGTATCTCTGTCTTGTACCTCTACTTGTACTATATCTGAGTACAAACCTGGAAACCTGGAAAATAAGTAGCCTGGATTAACCATCTAGGACATAGAAAGTGTTAAGCATGTAAGTACAGGCAAGATTTTGGCAGACTGGATTTTAGTCTCTGAGAAAGGTCATGAAAGCATTTGCCCTAGGAAGCTATGTGGGAAAGATACAGTACATCATTCTACTTCTTTATGGAACTGTTAATTACTGCCACTTCTGTAGGAGATAAGAGACAACCTATTTACTTCACATTTACACAGTCCTTCTTTAGTTCCAAAGTACAAGTTAATGCACTCTAGCCATCATATTGTGACTCCTAACTGTCTTTTCAAGACACACCTCTCTATTTTTAATTTGCTTTTCACGATATGAATACCAGTTCAACTCATGGCAAAAATCTTTCATAAGGCTCCATGAAGTATTGCATCTCTATCATGTATCATGTACCATGTATCACTTTTTGTATTAAAACTTAATACAGTGTATATTTGAAAAATGTACGATTGCTCATGCATATCCTTTTTATTAAATGTGTTACTTTACATATAAGATACTATAATAACTTAATAAACCTTTTTTATAGATACTTACAATAAAAGGGTAGCCAGTAATTCCCTGTTTTGTAGGCTCTCTGGTCCCTCTTTTAACTTACAACTTGATGAATGAGAAGAATTCCAAGTATCCTAGACTGCTTCCTGCTGTCTAGCACCCTAGGCTCTACAGGACCATTTATGATATTTTCTACATATTTTTAATCTTAAAGTTAAAAAGATGTGTTTAATAAACATATAACGAAATTTAAAAATTACATTATCTCTATATTGATGCAATACTGGTTTTGTCTGTGTAGGTATATTTGCTCTGGATACCATTCTTTCTGTTAATTTTGCTCTTTTTTGAGTTTTTTTTAGTGATTTCTCATCTTCTACAGGTTGAATATCAACATCTACCACCCAAAAGACACAGCATCAGCATTTGACTAAACAACACCAGAAATACTCTCTTTGTGAAGGTGTTTCACTTTAGACTGAATTAAGAATGGATAATATATTTTGATGTTGTTAAATTTATTTTCTATTTTGACTAATGCATATCCAGAAGGATAACATTATTCCTCCTTCTCTGTACCATAATAGAAGACACCTTTGCATATTTAGAAGTGGTAGATTAAAGTGCACAAGGTTCTTACTTAAAGGCTGTTTAGCTGAGGGGAAAAGTATCCTTAACACTGAGATAAACTGTGTTTTCTTTTCATTGGCCATTAACTAGTGGGATTTTTTCCCTAGCATTTCTGTAGGCACAGTCACCATACTCAGTACAGCATTCATATAAATCATGCAGACTGTTAATGTGAAGATTTTGGAAGGGGTGTCGCAATTCCCTGCTTTTCAAGTCATGTTTTGGTAAGCATATTTATAAGGAGGTTGAACTTTGATTTCCCTAAAGTCATGCATAAAGCAGAATTTAAAATTAGTGTGATCTTACCCAGAAATGCACTTTAATAAAGAGTGCTATTAAAATTCTAATTTATTTGAGATTTAATCAAATAGCACTCATTATATAGTTATTCATTATGTTAAAGCCACAATCCTGTCATTATCTTTAAATGTTTTTTCAGACTTTAAAAATTGTTTTAAAAATAATTCCCAAACTGTAGGTGTTGGGATGTTTACTTCTACATTATTCCTTTTCTTAAATAGCTACTTTACTAGCTGTTTACTAGGAATTTTTTGTTTGTTTGTTTGTTTTGTTGTTGTTGTGTTTTTCCTGAATGTGAAAGTGGCTTATTAAGTACTAGTTAAGAAATCATAGATGTTGAAAATTGTTACACAACAGTAAATCCATTCTTACAACTGAAGCTGTCCCTCAAGATATTTGACTTTGACTCATGTTCCCAGTTCAAGATATATATATACTGAAGGTTGCCTTTCTAACCACTGAATTAATCTGTAACCATAGAAACAGCTGAACTGACCACTAACTGGGATATTCATCCTGATAAAGATCTCACCAGTTCTGCAGAGGCCTGGCTGTTTCAGGTTCAGCATTTCAAGCCCACAGAAAATGTAACTGGCACTCAATAATATTAAGTACTAGGGGAAAGAAAATATATGTATCACACACATTCTCACAAGATACACTTTCCCATCACTGAGTTAAATATGATTTCTGCCTTTTCACTTTGCTCAAATGTTTTTAAAGTACAACAATGCAAGTTTTGATTATGAGAATTTGTAACATGGGTTATATTTCAGAGTAATTAAGTTTGTGCTCAAAACTGTAAATGAGTACTTAATTAATGAAATTCTATCAAGATAGACGTTTCCATTTATTTTTTTAGATCTTTTGCTGTTACCTAAGTCTCCTAGATACAGTGTATGAATATTTATCTGTTTATATCTTCAGAACAAGTCACTTCTATATGTTCCATCACTTAGTGAGGGTTCCCCCAAGTTTATAAAATTAAATTTGAACTTCTATTCAACTCAAAAACTCAAAGAGTGCAAAAGTAGGGGAAAAAAACCCAAAAAACAAAAAACAAACAAAGCCAACAATTAAAATTGCTGACGTGTTTTCAGCTTCATATTGGGTTATCAAAAAAGGACCAAATCTTATCACGTGGTTTTACCCAGAGCCTTTTATTTTTACAGCAAGGTAAAAGTCATGCACCTGATTAAGAAGAAAAAGACAAAGAATTCATTTGAGCATGAAGAAAAGCTCAGGAAAAAAACTAAGCTGCCTATAAGACATAAATTAATAAGGAATTAGTCCTCTGAAACACAGATTTCTGTATATGTATATATGTGTGTCTGTGCCAGTAGATGAATCCAAAATATTAACTTCTTAAAAGTGAGATTTTTTTTACAAAATTTGTTTGTTAAACAGGAAGGTTCAATAGGGTTGAAGTATCCTAAGCTATCTGTGGTTTGCAGGAAACTAACCAGTAGTTCTTCCCTGTGTGTGTATTTTTGAATATGGGTATGGGCGCCTCTACAAATTCTGTTGGTTTGGGGAGGAAGGAAAAAACTGGAACAGGAACACAGTGTTATTGAAAAAAGGAGTCTCCATAAATAATTGAAAAAAAAAATACCAATGATATTTGACAATAAGCTTGGTTTTGTCCTAAACTCTTAAGATCCCCAGAGTTATCTTGGTTGCTGCTATGAGATATTGAAGTTGTGGGAAACTTCACTTTTGACATGAAGCTGTAAAAATAAAAAATTACTAGGAGGCATTTGTTTTATCTATGAGGGAGATATAAACCATCACTGAATGATGGATCTTAATTTGAATTTGCCAATATTAAAGAATAGTCTTTAATAACAGAGTGCATTCTTGAATTTCTCACTCCCTTGAGAACTTTTGAAGGGGTTTTAATGAGATACAAAGCATGAGACTTGTTCTCTAAATCTGATCTTTAATTTGATGCTTTCAGTTTTTCTTAAACTAGTGATTGTGATGCAAAATGAAGCTCCATGCAGGTTTTTTCCATACACATCACACCCTAACTGTCAGTCATAAGATGCTGGAGTTTGAGATTACTTTTCTTTGGGTTTTAGTTTGTTCTATTTTGTTTGATTATTTTGTTTCTATGTTTCTTTGGTTTGGTTTGTTTATTTCTTCAGTAGAACAAGTGAAAAATTTTCCCGTAAAAGAACGACCTAGAAAATATTTACTTAATGTTTTCATAACTGAAGTTATTAACCAAAGAAAATGCAATTTTTGGTTTTCACGAAGTTAACAGTTCTACAATGTAAAGAAACATAGAGCATGGGGTCAAAGACTAATGTTCACCAATTTTATACTCTATGATGGCAGGTCATAAAATCAATCAGGAGACTGCCAAGGCTAAAGAGAGTAAAAAAATAAGAGTAATGAAATTCATACAAGTAGAATTGTTGTACAAGTGGTGCCTAACAATCACTGTACTAAAGATAAATATTTTTGGCTTATTGTGGTTGTTTGAACTTTCAGAATGCAGAGTGTGCAAAGAGCTCATTCTGGTGGAGGAATGGAAATCCCACAGAATATATCCACATAAGTAATGAACAGGAGAGCAGTCTACTCAGCCTCCCATGTCCAAGAAAAATTCCTGATTATCCTAAGAACTTTGTTAACAATGTGAAAAAAAAAATTTAGTTCTTATGGGATGTATATCAAATAGAAAGACTAAAATTTCAGAGTGAAGAGAGAGTGTTTGTCCCAGGATTACTTCCAATAGGGAGTTTGGAGGAACAAAGAGTAATCACAAAGAGAAAGAACATTAAATGTTAAATGTCATACATAGGGTGAAATCCTTTAAGCCTCACAAAACTAGGCATGATCAAAAATTAGCCATCATCATCTCATTTTGTCTAAAAAATTCGAATTTCCCAGGGGCAATCTATAAATTCAGAATTATGACCTCAGTGAACCAGGAACTGTAACCTGTTACCTGATCATGCTTTCATATGCACTTAACTTAACCAATATTTCTCAGCAGGTCTGAAATATTCCATAGTTAAGTTCACTGATTTGGCAGCATTTTAGTCCTGTGTGAATGTCTGAAGTGTCTCTACTGTTATATCTTCATAGATGTAATATGAATTATCTGCACTTTGCACCCTTTGTTTTGCTAGTGCTTGTATTTCAAAGTAGATAATCTGTAACTCAATTAATAAATTTTTAAAACAAGATATAAAAGTATTCTTGCATAGCCTCTGCTTGTAGTGGTATAATTTGCTCCTGAGCCCTTCTTCATTTGATAGATCAGTTAACAGGGAACATGCTCACACAATTGCAGAATATTCATGATCATGCTACTCTCTCCTTGCTCAGGAGATAATCCTGGTCTTTACCTTTATGGAACTGTTTTATTTTAGTTTGTTCATTTGTTTTGTTTTTATTGTACAGTATTGTAACCATACTTGTGACTCATAGTTACTAACTTTCATTCAGAGCATGTTTCTCTGTTTTTACAAATATGAAATTGCAGGAATAGAGAGCCACAGGACAGCAGTCTTCATTTTTCAACAGGTTAGCTATCAGGAAATAAGGAATATAGATTCTTGTCCTGTGTCTACTACATCACTCAAAGAATGAAATAGTCATTAAAAATCTACAGCATCATCCACAAAATCTGAAGTTGATATAAAAGCAGTTTATCAGAACATAATTCTGTGGCTTTAGCTGTGAAAATTCCTCATCTATTCTTAGGTGCAGATCCTCCAATCTGGGCAAATAATTAACTGGAAATTCTATAGGGAGCAATAGCCCTTGCTATGCAGTAATCCTTCTGCTTTGTGCACTTAATGAGACTTGGTTCCTCCTGCAAAAAATAGCATTGCTGAACTTGCTTAAATTTGCTAGAACCTCTCTCTACATCTCTAGATACCGTCTTCTATTACATATGTGCAGCTCCTTCATCCTCTTTTGGCTATTTCTGTGTGGTTAAAGGTTGGGCAGGTTGTGAAGCTTTTTTCTCATTAAAGTTTTTGACTTTGCAGTATGAATAAAGTATTTTGTCATAAATCCTTCTTTCTTTTGCATATTTTGAGAAAAACAAAATCAGAGACAAAGATAATGTCATATGATTTTTCAATAGTGTCATCACAATTAAGGTGGCAGCCACTTGATCTGGTGGTACAAATAGTTGCCTTTTTATGAGTAAACTGTCAAAACTGAAGAAGCTACTGTCCCCACAGATTAGATCCTTCAATCTGCCAGCATTTATGTGCCTGTGGCTGAGTTGTATGAAACAGCTGTATGACACAACTTGAATTCATATCAATGTCAAATCAATCACAGTACTTTTATCTGTCTGAATTGTAGTTTCAGCTACTTGTGCACAGAAGCAGACATTTAAAGGCTTCACTCATGGGACAATAACAAATGACCCTGAGACAGTAGTTTCTGCAGATGTTTTAAAATTATCACAAATATATGTCCTAATTTTGTGAATGAGAGATGAATGGCAAGGTATCTTTCAGAATGAGTTTTTCGGACTGTGCTTATAAAGTTTATTGCAGTAAGTCTAATTAAACCTGCCTGAGCTCCAAGCCAATGACCAGTCACACAGAGCAAGAAGTGCTAAAGGGTACACTGACAAACCTTACTCTCTAAGTCCTCAACACTGCTTCTAGGTCAGGCACATTGCCACACAGCTCAATGGTTTCCAGTTGTTTGAAAATACAAGCAGATTGATTTCAGATCTTCTCGGACATGAGCAACTACATTGCGCCTGCTTGAAAAAAACAGGAGTCTGTCCTTAGATACCACTGCTGTCCTCTCATGTCCATTCCCTGCTGCTGAGGCTTCCTGCCACTGTTCTGGTATAAACTTGCATTCTGCAGCTCTTTCTCTAGCCTCTGCATACTCTGGTCCCTGTTCCAAGCCCTAACTGCTATCGATTTTCCTTTTATTACCTCCATATTTCAATTGGCACAGGACCAATGCAGGCAAAGGTTTTTTCTGAACTACTTCTCCAGCTCTATGTTATTTTAGTATGATTTCAGGTCTCCATCTGTGCCTGACTTTTCCTCCTCCCCATTTAAGAAGTTAGGAGAGTAAAATATGTTCTTACTTCAGAGGTACTTGAAAATACTATTTTGCACTTGGGGTAGCTGATATTATGTTATGGTATTTAAATTCAGGTGTTTGGGGTTTTTAATCTAAAAAAAGAGTTTTCATCTCTGTTTCATGGCATAAGGATGCTAAAACTATTTAAAACTATCTACACTGATGCTTTATATATATGGCAGGCAACTGGTTTTATTCAGCCTTGCTTTTTTCTTAATATGCCTGAGTTATTTGTGTTTAAATGCACTGAATTTTATAAAGCATAAATATTCCAAAATTTTAAATAGTTAATGTTTAAAAAACTTAAACTGGGGCAAAACAGAGCAGAAATTTTTAATATAGAAACATGCAATAAAATGGGGAGTTTCTGTTATCATGAGCAATATCTCTGTAATTTTATTTGTTTAAATAATGTGCTTTAAGCAAAAAGCTGTGAAAGTTATGGTAGAATGAGATATTTACATTTGATGCATATTTTCATACATGCATATACCATGCATATTCAAAGTTATCAATGTTCATAGGGAAAAAAATACACCCCATATTGTTTATATATATGTAATTACATCCTATTCTCATATAGAACTATGGAGCAGCAGATAAGTTCACATATTTTTAGGAATTCATGACTTTTCTAAGACATATTAACCTAACTTTGACCTATCCTCAGAATTAATGCTAAAAGTTCATTTGTCAAGTAAATGAGGAAAGTACATGTCGGATGTATTAGTTTTAACCCTCCTCTCTCCTCAGAATGTGAGTGATCTCATTTGCAAAATTTAATCATTTTTGCTCATATCTAACAAGATTCTCAAAGTCTCCTTGGATAAGAGCAGCAGAATGATAAAACAAGGGTTATTTTAACACAACCCCTGTTGAATTCAAAATACTTTTTATGTAGAAATTGCTTTACTTCTCCTATTTGCATCATTACGAATATATTTTCCTCATGTTTCTGTTGTAATTTTCAGAGAGGTCAATGGAAAAAATATGCAAATTCCAGAAAACTGTGTTATTACCTCATCAAGAGTGAAATCCTGAACTTTATTTCAGTAAATTTCATATGCAATTAAAGCTCAACTTTCCCAACAGGATTATAGTATGTTTAATTAAAAATGAAGTTCATGATAGCCTAATACAAAACACTAAATCAATTGAAAACATCCCTACCTTGCAGTCTTGCCTTCTAAAATTACTGATAAAGCATGAAAAGAGATTTTGACTTCTCACTTTTTCTTTTCCAAACCAAGCAATTTTTTACTTGCTCACTTTGGGAAGACTGATTTCAGACTTAAAAAGCAAAGATCTGTATTATGCCATTAATACTTTATGAGTTTTGATGTTGTTCTGTTTTTCCCACCAAGTGATCAAAGAAAAATAAAAATGGTCCATCATCAAAGCAATTAGTATATAACTAATCAATATTTGTCGAGTTATGTCTACACTGATATTCACAGGTGTTGTGGGTTAACCACAGAATGCAGCTAAGCGCCACCCAGTCACTCACTCACTCCCCCAGCAGAATGGGGAGGAGAACCAGAAGAGCAAAAGCGAGAAATTACACATGGACCAATATCAAGGTGGTTTAAGAAAGGAACAAAATCTGCACATGCCAGCAGAGCAAGAAAGGAGTTAATTTGCAATTCCCTTTGTCAGGCAGATGTTTAGCCATTTCCAGAGAAGCAGGACTTCATATGTTAACAACTACTTGAGGAGAGGGAAGCCACAGCCACAAACACCCTCCGCTTCCTACTGCCCCACGTTTTGCTGCTGCCACATATCCTCAGGGACAAAGCAATGCTCATGTGTGCATTGTACACATAAGTACATCACAGCTGCCTTCACTGTTCCGCCAGGATGTGGGGTACTTTGATTTTGCCTTGGTCTAATCCACTGTGAGAGAAGTTGAATGACCCATGAGGTAAATGGTAAATTGTGCTGGCACAGGGTGACTTGTGGAGCCACTCACCTGGCACAGAGTGACTTGTGAAACTGTGGGAGATGCAGTGCACATCTTAGCTCTAAGGTCCCAGGCCCTCCAAAAAAACCAAAGACAACATTAGAGGGCAATTTAGGAAATAAGACACAAGAGTGTATCTGCATAGTACCAACCCCTAAAGAAACCTGCTACATTTGAGATTGGCTTACACTGCCATTTTAAAAATCTTATTATAGTTATACTTAACATGTTCTAACATGAATATATTAATTGAATGTTTTATGACATTATCTGCTTCCATGGTCTCGTAGGTAGTGTACTTGGTGTCAACCACAGTTTTAAATCCAAAGAATATTTATAAATATTGCACATTTCTGGTCTGCAAAACAATAAATGTCATCTACTCTCAGACTGTAACTCAAGACAATTAACTGGAAGAAAAAAAATTGCTTTTTCTTTCCCCTGCTGCCAGAGCTGTAAACTCTTTGCCAAATTGCCTTTATAAGAATTTAACTTCCCTACTGATTAGTTTGACTCACATTAATTTAAAAAATACCTCAACTGCAACTTACTAGGCTATAAAAATGTAGCTTTTCCTAGCATGAAGACATCCTGGTTATTTTATTTTAGTTCAAATATTTTAAAAATAAGTAAATGGAATAATTAATAATTCTGAAATCCCAGTAGAAAGATTATTTCTGCTTTATTATCTTTTCATCAAAATATACCTGTGGTACCTTAAGGTAGCTTTTAAGAGCAAGATTTTTTTTTAATTCTCCAAAACCCATTTTAGCTACAAAGCTTACGCTTATAAAGGAAAAAATTGTTCCACTTTAAATTCCAAATTTAAGCTACATTTTCTATTTCATTTTAAGTCTAAATTAGTCCCTTCTAAATATATATATATATGTTTCCAGCCTGGTCTTTTTTGGTTTGTTTCCTTTTTTTTCCCTAATTTTTGAATTAGTCATTGAAAAATTCAAACAGGTAATGGATAAATGTTGTGTGCACCCTTGTGTAATATTAATAATCAGTACTTTGGAAAAACCAGGAGAAGGACAGTGGAGAAAATGCAAGCCATAGCTCCTGCTAAAGGAATACAGGACAGATTTAAATGACTTGATGATTTATAAATGATTTAGCTTTGTCATTCAAAAGAGATAGATATATGAGAATTACAATTTTAGACTGGCGTGCTAAAATCTTTGGATATTGATGAGCTAGGACAGCTCAAAGGAGTGCTAAGCTCATTAGTTCGGACTGTAGGCTCAAAGGTAAACTGGTGGCCTTGGCTGGAACTACACTGCTGAGCAGAACTACATTGCCAAGCAGAAGGCAGAGGAGGGAAAAGGGTATCAATGTGTTGGGGGACTACTGGAGGGCTGATAAGGCCAATGGTTAGTTCAGGAGTTCACCATGTAATATCTTTTTGTAGTGATGTGTTAAACATGGCAATCTCTTGTTTATGCTGAAGATGATGTGGCATTAGAATAGCTGTTGTTATTTCTTTAGGACTATTTTGTTTCTTCTAGAAATACTACAGTAATAGATCCAAGAGCTTCTCATTTTTCTAAAGAGACAATGCAGCTATTTTGTAATGTCAAGCTAAGGTGCTTCTATGAATAAAGCACATCACATTTTGTTGTCCTTTAAACATATTTTGACTGGTTTCATTATCCTGCATTTACTACTTATCAAACCTGACTTGTAAGTAGCAGTGTACTTCATCACCCGCAAAGCTTGCATAAATAAAAAACTTATGAGTCTAAAATGATAATTACCACAATCTAATGAATCACATAAATCATTTATAATGAAGGGAAATAAACAATGACTCAGAAATGAACACATTAATAACTTGGGGTGTTTTTTTTTTCCAAAAGCAATGAGTAGTTTAATTTATATGGTGTGTCCGTAGACAGTATAACTGGAATCTTATCATTAAAATAATTAGTAGTTAATCTAAGGGGATAAACATATCTAGCAGAGTCCAAATTGAAAAATGGCTATTAAAATTATCATTAAACTAGGAACATTACTATAAAATTATAGTAAATGGTGCACATGATTATAAAGAAAATGCAAACTCTTCAAGAGATCATTTACCAAACATAACATCTCTCAGTCCCTCATCAAGCACCCTCCCCATCACAACTATTTTTAAAAAGCTCCTAAACAGAAAATGGAACTTATTTAAATAAAAATTTGCATGTTTACAAGAGAGAAATAAAAATAAGCCTTGGGATTCTCTTTACCTAAATTTTTCATTTAGGTATGTTGGATGAGTATGACCTGGGTATGACTACAGATATTGGAGGTTTTCACTCAGGACCATCATCACGGTGCTTCAGAGCAGCACCTATCTTCCTCAGTGAGATAAAGAGATGAAAACCAAATACCTAAAACTATAGTAGTCATATTGAAAAGCTGGTGGATTGCATTTCAAATATATTTTTAATGTATGTATTGAAACTAGTTTCAATGTGTATGAAATGGTGACTGGATTTCTGTTGTCGTTATAATAACAAGAGACGCTGACTCCAAAGTTGGTTTTGGAGAAAATCTACTTTATTACAAAAGTTCTTCTACTTTCATACTCTACTCTGATCCAGCTGGACCGGATTGGTTAACTAATCAATACATTATGCCTGGTTGGCTGGTTAGCTTAACATCTTAACACAAAGAGATAGAAAAAGGGAGAAAACATCACCTGCAGGTTATATAGACTAGAAGTTATCATATTTAGACTAGGAGTTCAGAGTCTCACAAGCAGAATCTGAGAAAGCTGGTTTTCTCAGTCTCTGGCCAATTTGTGGAGACCACAGATTTCCACATACACTTGTGAATATTCCCAATGCAAAAATAAAGCAGTAGAAATTTTAAGTAAATCAAAAGATTCTAATACACTGTACTAGAATCTATAAACCAAGAATAGTATAAGATTGCAACATTACTTGCAATAACTTAGCATATTATTTTAATTTATAGTAAATGATAAAATTAATTTTTATTTAGAACACTGAAAACATCTATCTTCTGATTCACTCCCTTTTTTAATATTTATGAATATTTATTATTGGATTTATTGTCTTCTATTTTAGTTACAAATGTTATCAACTTTCTATCAACTGCATGTTGCCATTTAGTTGAAATCATAAATGAGTTACTGGCTTTCCAGTTCAAATTAGACAGATGATCATAATATGTAACTAAGTCCATCTGTTAGAAAAAAGCCACTCAGATATTATACCTACATGTTCCTGGTAATTGGTAAAACGTCACAGGAGCTGATTTCACTGAGTCACAGTTAGACAGGTTAAGAAATTTCAAGAGTCCTGGAGAGCATGAGCAAGTGCATCAGTGCAACTCTGACCTTTCTGTCACTTCAATCAAGACTGCAGCGGCTAAGTAAGAAAATGTAGGCAACACTCAGAAGCCTGTAAATTGTGGAGATCTGGAGTAACTAAGAAAATCCCAGAGAAATAATAATATGCATTATTACACTGTAAGTAGCCCAGTTTAGACAAGGCTGATTTTGAGCTTACACTACAGTAATGACCACCTCATTGTCTCTGCTTTCCAGTTCCCGACATCCAGCCATCAGCTGGCAGCTTCTGACTTGCTCAAGACANGTCACAGGAGCTGATTTCACTGAGTCACAGTTAGACAGGTTAAGAAATTTCAAGAGTCCTGGAGAGCATGAGCAAGTGCATCAGTGCAACTCTGACCTTTCTGTCACTTCAATCAAGACTGCAGCGGCTAAGTAAGAAAATGTAGGCAACACTCAGAAGCCTGTAAATTGTGGAGATCTGGAGTAACTAAGAAAATCCCAGAGAAATAATAATATGCATTATTACACTGTAAGTAGCCCAGTTTAGACAAGGCTGATTTTGAGCTTACACTACAGTAATGACCACCTCATTGTCTCTGCTTTCCAGTTCCCGACACCCAGCCATCAGCTGGCAGCTTCCGACTTGCTCAGGACAAAGTACATCAAGGTTTTTCACTGGGTGTAGAACGTTCTTGGCACCTTATTTTGCTTTTTCTACATAAAAGATTTCTGCTCTTTTCTCAGAAAAAAAAACCAAACAAACAAAAACCAAACAATATTCTTAGCATTTAAAATTAAGTGATTAGGTTATTTAAAGATAAAGCATACAGAATACGGAATAGTTTTTCTTTTTTGCTTTTTTCTTTGAAAGTATTTAAATACTGAGTCCATGGTGTTAATATAGGAGATGCTTTTCTTTTTTATTCCAGCACTGGAGGAATATTTTTTGTAATAAAGAGGAGTACAGAAATCTAGAATAAAGGTCTCAGCTTCCAGGGCAACTGAGCCCCTAGGTTTCAGCACCCAGTAAATGTCAACTGATGTATTAAAACTGGCAGAGAAGAATGATTGGCAACATGTTCAAACAATTCACGAAATATAAGAAGGCATGTCATTGTTTGTGAAATTTTTGTGACTGCCAGATATCATTCAGTTTTGCACTTGATAACTCATGGAAACCATTATATTTTTCCTGTTCAGTAAGAAAATATAAAATTGTCTCTACAGTCACAATTGCCAGCATTGAAAGCAATAAGGATCTTTGAATTCTGTCTAAATGATTTTTGATATCAAGTAGCCAAATGAAAGCTGATTGTCTAATCAGTTAATACACAGCATTTCTGATAATAAATGCAACCATACTAGCAAAAATTTAATTATAAAATAATTAAATAATGGATAAATACCCATCATGTATTCTGTCATATCAGTATAAAAATTAAAAAAAAAAAAAAGAACATCTATTCAACACACCTCAGAATGGCTTATGTACAAAATAGACTTTTTGTGAAACTTCCAGGGACACAGTTTATTTTCACCCTGACGAATAAGTCATGTATTATATCATATCAGTAATTTATTATATTGCTATTATCATCTGTCAACTACTTACATTAAAGATTTGTCCTTATTCCTACTTTTTGGATAAACCAATATTGTATTTAAATCATGAGACTTGATCAAACAAGACCACAATGATTCAGTCATACTTTTTCTTATGAAGTTCTGTTACACCATCCCATAGATGAAATATTCTAAGAAAATGTTCTTTTCTTGCCTTGTGACAGGCCATTAAAAAGCTAAATAAATTATATGGTAGCAAAAACCTTGGTGTCTGATGCAGCCACTTAGCTGTCATGTTACTATAAATATATCTCCATTATTTTATTGATCTCTTTTAAAGATTCCTGTGCTACAAAGAACACACACACTAGTTCTGTGCTGTATACTGTGGGGAGAGACAATGTCACAAAACAAACTGTTCATAGGAATAAGAGGCATGACAGTAGCTTATTTTTGAACTTTGGATCTCTTTAGAAATTACAGACATCTCGGAGTTTCTGTTACGTGAGGGCCAGATGGCTCTGCTTTGGGGGAGCAAAGAAACACAATCTCATGACAGCGTTCTGCAGATGTCTAGGCAGTAGCTCCAGCTGACCAGACAGGTTTGCTCTTGTTTTGCTTCACATAGACAAAGCCAGGAATGATGCAAGGCAATGAAATATGCCACAAACACTACGCTTACTGAGCATAGAGAAAATTTTATAAAAACTTTAAGTGAACAAGTAAACATGTAAAACTCAAATCTCAAATCCGTCATACTTGTGATTTTTTTTTTTTTAGGGTGGAGAGAAACGAAAAGAGTAGAAAAATGGCATAGGGAAATAAGCAATTGGATTTTCTTTCTTAATAAGAGAGAACAAAATCTTTTGTTCTTCTGCAGTTGCTTATTTCCTTATCAACTATAATAACTGAATTTCATAACTACAATTGTTGCTTTAACTAGAATATGTTGTTTATGTCCATAGAGTGTTCTGACTAGATCTCCAGAAGCCCTAAATCAACACATATCTACTGAACCAGAGAGCGCTTGTGAGTTTTAAACTATTTGGAGATCACATGACACCACTTATAATTTGTTTTTCTTTAATATAAGCAATGAAAAAAAAAGACTGCACTTTAATTTCTGTGACTGAAATTCTAATAGAATTTAGAACCTAAATAACACAGCACCTGCAATACTGTACAGGCATTAAAGAAAAAAATAAACCCAAACAACTAAAAGGAGGATTTTGCAGTAAAACAAGACAAAACCACAAAGGATTTGGTTTTACTCACAATCGTCTTACTTTAACATCATTTGTTAGCAGTAAACTCTTAATTGCAATTTTTTAAATTTTTAAGAAAATTAAATCATTCTTGAATTCTAGATTTTATTGCCAAATTGCCTTGTGAGGAGGTATCATTGCAGTCAGACTGGCTTCAGAAAATCTGTTGTTTGTGGCATTACGTACACAGGATTTGATCTTCATCTCTCATGTGTAGGCACACATTACATCAGCATGATAAGTTCCTAAATTTGAAGTTAACAACCTATCCTGACAGTTTATGTCAGTAGATTAGGAAGCTTTTAGATATTCTAATTTGAATGATTGAACCGTGTGAGCCAATCCAGAGAAAAAGTGAGTTTTTGAATGGATGACACTCTTACCAAATACATCTATAAATAATGTCTTACAAAGAATTGATTGATATCCATATTCATAATGCATTTGATATTTGATAGTCACAAGCTCCTGTAATCTATGCACATACATTCTGATGTAGTTATCACCTGATTCCATCTGTTTAAAGACTCCCATGGACCTCAGGGAACCTCTGAGCCGTGTATAAACAGTAAGGCCTGAGATGAGAAATGTGACACAGGATTGTAACAAAAAAATTATATATGCATGTAAAACATTGAACCAACGATCTTTATAACGTATTTTCGGGCCTGTGAGATCAAATTTGCATGGACACAGGTCAAGCATCATAGATCTCTTACAGTCACCATGTGCAGTTGGGCTTTTCACTTTTCTGGTAAATATATAACTTTACCCTCACCTGTCTTTTTGCTTGTCATGATTCCCTCTGTCCTAGGGTGACTTTATGATGCTTGTATCCCCAGTCATCTGTTCTGTTTATGCTGGATATTGAGTCTGGTACCTTTAAGACTGGTTCCAAGAGTGGAGGGGGAGAGAAGAAGCGTGGAGTTTGTTATCAGAAGCTGCATTTGCTCCCCTGCATCCTCTCACCTGCTCTGGACTGAAAACCCAGAAAAACACAGAAGCCTGCACCTGTGGCCCACTGGGACCTGGGATGTTGCATTTCCAGCACAGGAGGGACTGACAAGAGACTAGTGAGCTCAGCTACACTCCGCAAAAAGGACTTTTTGGATTTGCCATCACTTCAGAACAGTGAGAGGTTTTATTGTTTACTATTATTCATTTTTTATGCTTGTGAACACTTTGCTTGTTAAATAAACAGTTTTTTCCAATTTCCTCCAAGGAAATATTTTCCTAAATCAGGTAGGGGAGGGGCTGCTTGAATCTGCTTTCTAGAGGGACCCCTTTGGAAGTTTCCTCCCAAATTTACCCTAAACCAGGACTGACTTCCTTCCTTCCTTCCTTCCTTCCTTCCTTCCTTCCTTCCTTCCTTCCCTCGTATCCCTCAAAGTAGAAGTCTGGAAAAACCCTAAAAAAATTGCAAATTTTGGATAATTTGAAAAATTGAATGTTATTTCAAGAAGAAAAGAAAAAAGTCAGGGCAGTAGTTTATTTACAGAAATTTGTATTCTGGCATTCACTAGAGAAGGTATGATAAAGGAAAATTTGCTCAATAGTCCTTCCGATTTTTTTTCTGACAGCAAACTGAGGCAAAAATAAGCACATAAAGAAATCAGTGTTGATTTAGCCTTTTGTTCCCTTAAGGAGTCTAAGATTGGAAGGCAGATAAACAGTAAAATAGGACAAGATCATATCTCAAATTATCTCTTGCCTTTCAAATAATGTTTCTACTTATTTTCTCACTTTTATAACCAATTTTATCTTTGTTATTATCCCTGTCTTCTCATGTTTCATATGAACTTGGAAAATCACTAGTGAATTAATAAGAGCAAAGGAAAAGTTTCCAAGTAGAAAAGAGTGATGAAATTTAAATCCTAAGGTAGTTGCAGAACCACTGATAATCACAGATTTTGTTAGAACAATTTATTCTACATTATCTCCCAAAAGAATTACCTGAACTATCTTTCAGGTTTATATGTAATATTGAGGATATATTAGAGAGTTAATGTACTCTTTTCAATAATAAGCATCTGATCAATCAAATTAAAGTTTCTCCCCCGTTTAGAGGTCCCTATAGCATATAAAGAGCAATTTAGGCATCACTGGATTTTGATCCTCTCTTTACAAAATTTTTGCATTACTATGCAGTACTTCTGTGTGATTGGAATCATCTGTATGAGGAGAGGCGAGGTCAGGCTCCGGATTCACCACCATGGGAGAGAGTCTGGTTCACACCACGGCTTCAGCAGATACAGAGCTCCCAAAGGGCAGGCAGTGCATGCAGGAGGTCAGAGAGCTGTTGGGAAAGGCAGGGCTGCCTCTATGGTGGGAACACATGGAGGGCCAGGAGTAGATCCTGCAGCTGAGAGGCTGAGAGCATGGTGTGAAAGCAGTGACACTGCTGTGCTGGAGTGGCACTGGCCTCCCAACCATTTAGGGTCACATGAACTCTATTTTAATAATCTGAAGTTGAAATCAATCAGGAAGAAATAAGCTGATTATGATCACTGGTAGTAGCTAATCACACGTTTAAAGACATGTGCCACTCAGCTCAATGGTTTTGTTCCAGCACAGGGTGGCTTTGAAGCAGACAAAAAAGACTAGATTAAATCTTGCTGGCTGCCAGGTAATCTTACAAATATTAATTAAATAATCAATAAATGTTTGTGCATTAAAATACTGAATATTAAATAACTTGATTTCTTAAGAAATATCTTTTTAGACATTACTTTCAGTCACTAGATCTTTTCATATTTTATTACTTTTTCTTCTTTGTTGGACGTAATTTGTCAGATCTTCACAATAAATTCAAGTCTCAGTGACAAAATTCTGTGATAGGCTTCAAAAGACATTTTAAAAAGTTCAGCAACATTCCAGAGCCCTCCAGTAAGATTCCTCCAGATGCAGACAGGACATATTTTATTTTTTTGAAATGCAATCCTGATGGAAAAAAGATCTGTAAAGGAAGAAAAGAGATTTTTGTCTCAAGCTCAAGGAGAGTCATGGCAGGATTTTAAAGTCTAAGAGCTCTTTGGCAATTCAGCAAGAAGCACTAACTCATTTCAGTAAGATTTGCCTGTTATAAATTGCAGCTGGTTGCCAGCTTTTGAATGGACCAGATAATCTCCAGAGGTCTTTTCCAACTATAACGCTTCTGTGATTCTGTGATTTTGTGACCTTCAGGTGTCAGTAATGTGAGATGTCAATAAACTGCATGTATCACTTGCCCTTTTGCCAGATAATGCTACAGGAGTAATTCATACTGTACCAGAATGGGAAATGCTTCCCAAGCCCTGCTGAGCAGTGGGATCTTTTTCTGGATGGTTTCTGGAAGGCTCAGTAAAGATGCATGTAGAGGCCAACTGTTAACACACATTTTATAACTTTATTGTTCATTGGAGCATGAAAGATCTAACAGGATGCAAATGGTCATCCCTGTAGACAGAAATCAATCAGAAAATGCACAACTGGAGAAAGTGCGGTGGGAAATTATTGTACAACGTCATTGAAACCAAGTGAGTTTTGCTATAAATGAGCAAGAGAAGAAATACTGGGCTTTTGTGAGAGCTAAATTGCATTGCATGGTAGTTGTCAGCCTGTCAGTGAATGAGATTAAAGCAATTCCTATAGTATAGATCTGTTCAGAAACATAATCTAGGAGAAAATGCTTAGATGAAAACTATAAAAACTGCAGTTAGACTGTAAAATCTAATCAGCATTGATTGGTTGAAGGGTTAGGTTTTCTGCACTAAATTTTTTTTATTCTCTTTTGGCTTAATAGGTCTTACAGCAGAATTTGAAAGGAGTAAAAACACAATCATCATTGATTTTTTTTAAATCTAGGGCCTGCAAATATTTACAGAATTATGATTCCCTTATTTTTTATTTGTTTATAATTATTTCCTTTCAAGAACTTATTCAGTGTCAGTATGCACACATACACTTCATGATACTAATATTGTCAAATTTCTGATTTAATTACACTTACAGGCCAACACTTTTGTCTTAAAATAATTCTTTTTTAGAAAGATTAATCACAACATTGAAATTTGACATTGATAAGGGAACATATAGACATTGCTTTAACTGCATGAATTATACTCACCTGGGAAGTGGATTTTTTTCTGCAAAATAACACTGAAGTTCTAAAAGGCTTTCAGCAGTAGGAAAGCATTGCAGTCTATGGATTTTAAAATCATTCTGATTGTCTACTTTGTTATATTACACAATTGATCCTTTATACCAGTATTTTATGTAGAAGTTGAGAATTCAGTATACAAAAATCAGGAATTATCCCAAATTTACAATGGAACAAATAGACAGTTTCCCAACAAAAGCCACTAATACAAACTTTTCATTGACTCCCAAGGTTTTAAAGGTCAGGATTTGGCAACCAAGCCAACCAAATCTTGGGGCATGGGAATAAGCTAGTTGTCTTTACCATGGCTGTCACATGTTTAAACAAAAATAAATAGATAAGTACTCTATTGTGTTAGGAATGATAGCTGTACAGAGCTTTGGACAAATCTTTCCCTAGTCTCCTTCATTGAAGAAGATGCTTGCCAGAATGTCAACGCAGTAAGTGAGAATTCAGAGGAGTTCTTCTCTACGAGGAAAGGATCAACACTAAATTTTGATCTGGTGTCCATTTTACCAATTTAAAATCTGACATTTGATAATGTTGACAAAGTCCTAAAATATTAATAATATTTAATTCAAATTATTAATTTAATATACCCACATATAATAAAATAGGTGAAATGAAAGAATAATAACTATTGAGATACCATGTAACTTTTTTTTTAAGTCCTTCAATCATTGCAGTTAAATATATAACAGAAAACGCTCGCTTGATAGATTTTTTTAAGAATAAATGGTGAGTCAATCCGCTAGAAATAGGGAAATAATTTTCTGGCAATATCATTACTTTTCTGTATGCATTTTCAATTTACTATATTCCTGCTGTTTCAACACTGAGCCACGCATGGGGAGACAGAAAAATCTGAGGGAGTCTGAATTTTCATCCGCACAGTTCAAAACTTGGGAGAAATTTGGTAATTACTACTTGGGCCCTATACTGACATGGAAAAGTTAAAATTGAGAAGTTAAATTTATTTTAAATTATTAGAAATGGAGAGGCACTTAAAAGTAACAGACACAGTAGCAAAGATGGGAAATTATCAGAAACACTGTTTTGAATGTGGTTTTCTAGCCTAACTTTACAAGCATTCACAAGAAGTCCTTACAACTGAAAAGAAATGTTCAAAGCCATTTGTACTCATCAGAAAGCAGAAAAGAAGTGAACACTCAAACCAGGTAACATTTCTTCTTCTACTTGAGAACAGATTCTTCAACTAGAATAGTCAGACACTAACTAAACATTTGTAATATGTTTGAGCACTAGTACCAGGAGATCAAAATTAATCTCCACCACAACTTAATATTTTTAAAGTATTTTTATAAACACTATTAACAAAAGGCTTTTCCAGCAGAGATGAAAACAACCACTGCCAAACAATAATTATAGATGCCAAATACAGTAAAGTTGTCTATCCATTTTCCATTGTACCTCAATGCTATCTACCTTAGCAATAAATACCCTGCAACGGAAAAGCAGATATGGAGAGGAAAACAAAAACTTGCTGGGATTAGTCTGGGGTCTTTGTAACAACCAAAATAAAAACAAAGCTGCCAGAATTTTGTGAGGTATCCTTCAGTACCAAAATACAGTGGAGGACTACAGATAAGAAGACACTGAGCCCCTGAAGTGGCCAGCAGTAGTTACCAGGAGTTTCTCAGCTGGGTTCTGCCCGTATGCTGTTAGCACTTCCTATATTGCTAGGGTAGTGTCAGGCCTCACAATGTTCTTTGTCCTGAATTCCATCAGCAGAGAACTATTTTAAGAGCAGGCTATCTGCTGAAATGCTTAACTGAACAATGTAGTTCAGTTTTCTGGTTTAGGCAGAAATTTTCATCTATTTCTCTCAATGTTTATAAGACACATGCTTCAGTCTGTCCCGTAAAAGGAAAAGAACTTATGCTTCTCTGACTCTTAATTTCTGTGGTATTCTCAGATATCCATGGCTGGCAAATTACCATTTGGATATTTGTCACCTAGAAGAGCTAAATGAAGTTGTATAATGCACATAAAAGTACTATATTGTATTCAGGAAACTATAATATTTGGGAATTTATTCAGACTCCATTTGGGTTTAGATCTAGATACAGCTAAATAATTAATTATATTAATTAAAATAGTCTATTGATTTAAGTTTTCCTTTACATAAAGCACAAAACACAGTGCTGCTTGCTAATTTTAACTTGGCAAATTTTCAGCAGCAATATGAAATAGGTAATGTGAGGAAGAGGGCTGTACTACTTCTTTGACTAAACTGCATGAACTCAGAAATATTCTTTCATTGGCACTACTGGATTCAGACAAAGTGGAGCAAAGTTCCTGCCACAGTAGATTAAGCAGCAGCATTCTTAGTTGATGAAATCTACCAATTATAGAATCTCTTTTTTTAATCATTTTGACTCCATGGGTGAGTGCTGGCTACACTAGTGTAGGGATATATGTATTCCATTGGCTGATTAAACAAAATGAGTGATAACTGACCCATGATTAAAAGCTAAATAAAATTTAGAATATAAATTCTTCCTCTGAAAAGTGAAGAAAAGCTAACAAGTGAAGCAATAAGCAGCACTAAATACATTTTTGACCCACAATTGGTCCTTGCATGCTTCTGAATATTATCTTCATTAGACCCCCCCTTTAAAAACAGTACAGTGCCATAAAGGAGCCAGGGGTACAAGTTAAAAAAAGTTGTCATAGATGACAAAAATATAGTTATTTTGAAAATGCCATATAAAAAAGTATATATTAAAAAAATTGGCAGGACACAATCGCTAGTCTAAATATTAAAAAAAAAATGTGAGGTGAAGGAAATACCCATCAGAGATGAAAAATTTCTGAAGGAAAGAAAAAGCAAAGACTCATTCCACTGAGATTTGAAGACATCAGGGAAATGTGTGAGATATTAGCTTGTTAGCTTCGAAGTCTATAGAAAGGACAAACAATGGTAGGAAGAATGAAAATCTCTCTCAAGAAATAAATGGCTAATTCACCAACCAGACTGAACCCAGGCTGTTGGTATTCCTCAGAGCCCTATTCCTGGAAAAATAGTGTTTGCTGTTCCAATAATTTCTCTGCTAAAACTTGATTCCACAGCTTTGCTTAAGCATTTTTCATCAGTTTAACATCTCCCAGTCTCAGACACCTTTTCTTTGAATAACTAGTCAACATGATCCATACAGTAGGTTAGAATCCTGAAAGCATTTCATGTGCACAATAAAATACATATTTCAATGGAATAATGTGAAAGAAATTAAGATTGAAGAAAATAGAGGGATAGATCTTTGACTTTGATTGTAATATCTTTTAAACAAGTACTTGCATTAAACTAACTTAAATCCTTGACTATTCCAAGAGCTGTTTTTATAACAATTTGATACTGCAGTAACTTGGTGAGTCACGACAATTTGTGAGCCATATTGAAAGGTCAGACCTTGTTTTCTCAAAGTTCAGGAGTAAAAAATGCATATCTAGAAATGTGATATGTTTTAGGTACAGAGGATGGTTTTTCATCAAGCTCATGGCTTGTCAAAATTCAAGTAGCTTGACAGTCTGAAGTCCCAATTACCAAAGGGAGCACATGCTTTCCACACAGTAATGAAACTTCAGGCTGTATGGATCTTTTTACAAGGGTAATATCTATACTGCCTGAAATGGGGCTTTCTTGGGGATGCATCTGAAACCATGGAACTCTTGCTCCTGACAGCAAGTCAATCACAAAATATGAAGTACAATGTGCTCTGCCTTCCCCACGGTAAAAACAGATCAGTGTGAGCACTTTGCTTGTTCTCTCTTCCTTCTCCTCATTGTCCCCTGAATATCAAAAAAAATGAAAAAGTAAATAACATCTGGTATGAAAACACAAAAGAATAAGAATCTATCTATGGAGAAGTGTTTTGATCTTCCATTGATCTTGAAAAATTAAGAATACTAAAGGGGCATGTATGATGGAGGGACAATACCTACAAAAGCTCTAAAATGTGTCTCTTTCAAGCATGATTTTTATGGGTTCATTAGTGTCACTAATACATTCTCCAATAAATGAATTTTTCTTACTTTTATTAAATTCACAATTGTTATCCTTTTGTTAATGCATAGAGTCAAGATAGCAGAAATAAAGCTGGTAACCATGTTCATGTCCACACATAGTACTTTGTAGGGTGAAAACACAAAATATGCAGTGGATCTGCTAGACTTATAGAAAAGCCACAGTGTAAGAGACATTCACAGTATAAACACAGCATCTAATGCTTATTTACTTATCTTATAATGAGAAAGTTCCCAAACAGATGGTGTGACCAAGCCTCAGTGAGATATCTGGAAATTGATGGGGCTTTTTCTAGCTGGAAATAGAAAAACTAAACAAACAGAAATAAAACAATACTCCAAATTTAGTAGAATGGATCGTATCCTTCAATTCCATCTTGCATTCCAGATGAAAATACAGAGCACTTCAAATAAACATCATAGCATGATTTCAATTTTTAAATAGAAGAGTCATAAAAAAGTATATTGATTTCTTGTCAGACATTTATAAAGTGGAAAAAAAATCTTTATTCACACATATGCATATAATGTATTTCTGCTGTCTGTAATGTCCATACTATTTTCTAACCATGGGGAAAGCTGCAGCTTCATTAAAACAAAAGTTGAAGTGCAATCACAATTTCCCAGGATTTTTTTAGAACTTGTGGATGTGTTTGCTTGCTGTGAATTATTCTGGTTTTACTTTTGCTCAGACACAAAATGAAAATATAAAAAGATTGTACTTTAACTGCTCTGGCACTCAGTTTAAGCATAATCTTTTTCAGCATTTATAGTTCACATATTTAGTATAACAATCCACCTGCGGCCTTTTCCCTTCCTATGTTTAGGAATAGAGATATGCCCACTACTCATTTTGAGTCCCCATATTTCAAGGTATTTTAAAGCTACTCTGAGTCACTTTCCGCAATGCATGAATCCCACTTGTACTTGTAGGCAAAAGTAACTTATATGTGTACACCTTTCAGTCCTGAGACTGTTCCTAAGCCATTTAGAGACAAAATGTGGTGCTGACATTTAAGTCTCATTTAACCTCTGTCTCAGTTATAAGGCTCTCACAGTGGTGTGACTGCACATAATCTTCATCTAACTGGAAATAAAACCTTACGGTTTTGTAGCTGATGAAAACATAGGTGATGTCTCTGATAGAGACTGTTATCAACCATAAATGTACACTTGTTTGTCTGATTGTAGCTGCCTAGGGCTTCAGTGCAAGAAGTGGCTTTTTCCTGAGGGGCTGAGTGATTTGAGAAAGGCAGACTATACTTTTAATTAGCCCTATTGATTCCTTACAGAAACAACTTTAAGGTTTGGTTTGTTACTGTTCAGAAGGAGTAGAGCTAGTCCCTGGAGCCCAGCTAACCTGTGGCAGCTTGACCTAAAGACTTCAGTGCTTTGTTAATAGTAGTTAACTACTCTAAAGAGAACACAGAGTTACAGAAAGCTTCTTAGAAAAATCTTAAAGACAAGACACAAGGTGCTGAGACACATTGAAAGAGGAAAACTACACCAGAGATAAATATAGCAAAAGTTATCAGATGATTTATGAAGGGATGAGGGCCTGATGTATCCCAGATTTGATGTAGAACAGAGAGAGAAATGGCAAAACAAAGGCTGACTTATTTGATTTAGATCTTCTCCACCTTCAGACAAATAACCACAAACCAAACTAAAAAAAACACAACATGGCCCTTTTTTTTCCACTCTGCACAAATACTCTGTCTGGTATAATGACCTATTCTGTCACAGCAAAAGGCTGACAGGTGATTACTTTCATATCCACGTCTTTCATCTCTGAAGAAAGCACAT
Source organism: Irena cyanogastra (assembly GCA_013397155.1). Lineage (NCBI taxonomy): Eukaryota > Metazoa > Chordata > Aves > Passeriformes > Irenidae > Irena > Irena cyanogastra. Next base: position 70,132 of record VWZV01015477.1, read on the forward strand.
TTCAATATCCATGGCTGGCTATTAGCTGATTCATGGCTTATGTACACAATCTTTCCACTGTTACAATTGAATCATTTTATTTAACAGAGCAGAATTACACATTGACTTTATGAAAAGCTTCTTACTGCTTTTCACATTGGAAGGAAAGCAAAGTTGATTCCATAATTCTTCCCTTCCCTTCCCTTCCCTTCCCTTCCCTTCCCTTCCCTTAACTTCCCTTCCCGGAACTTCCCTTCCCGGAACTTCCCTTCCCGGAACTTCCCTTCCCGGAACTTCCCTTCCCTTCCCTTCCCGGAACTTCCCTTCCCGGAACTTCCCTTCCCTTCCCGGAACTTCCCTTCCCGGAACTTCCCTTCCCTTCCCGGACCTTCCCTTCCCGGAACTTCCCTTCCCTGCGGATATGACCTAGCCTCCAAATCTTTCCCTCTTTTGACTTTATTGTTGTCAGGTTTTCCCTGAGCTAAATATTCTCTCTCAAAAAATGGAAAAGACATGGAACATTCTATTTTCTTAAATAACAATGCACCAATTATTTTTTGTTAAAATATAGCTGTTTTTAAAAGCAAATATCAGCACCAGAAGATTTTGAAAAAGATGCAAACATCTTAGGAGGTGAAAGTAAAAATGCTCTAGTGGTAAAGTGTTAATTGTCATCTTCTTACAGTGGTTTCAAATCCTTCGCAAAACCCAATCTCAACATGTATTTGGTGACTCTAATTATCATAATATGGCAGCATATGTGTCTTTTGTAGGTTTTTTTATGGTAGGATGTCTTTTTTTTTTTTTTTTAATCCAGACTTTGGATTTTGGAATGTAAGGTCTAAAATTGGNTAATTAGCCCTATTGATTCCTTACAGAAACAACTTTAAGGTTTGGTTTGTTACTGTTCAGAAGGAGTAGAGCTAGTCCCTGGAGCCCAGCTAACCTGTGGCAGCTTGACCTAAAGACTTCAGTGCTTTGTTAATAGTAGTTAACTACTCTAAAGAGAACACAGAGTTACAGAAAGCTTCTTAGAAAAATCTTAAAGACAAGACACAAGGTGCTGAGACACATTGAAAGAGGAAAACTACACCAGAGATAAATATAGCAAAAGTTATCAGATGATTTATGAAGGGATGAGGGCCTGATGTATCCCAGATTTGATGTAGAACAGAGAGAGAAATGGCAAAACAAAGGCTGACTTATTTGATTTAGATCTTCTCCACCTTCAGACAAATAACCACAAACCAAACTAAAAAAAACACAACATGGCCCTTTTTTTTCCACTCTGCACAAATACTCTGTCTGGTATAATGACCTATTCTGTCACAGCAAAAGGCTGACAGGTGATTACTTTCATATCCACGTCTTTCATCTCTGAAGAAAGCACATTTCAATATCCATGGCTGGCTATTAGCTGATTCATGGCTTATGTACACAATCTTTCCACTGTTACAATTGAATCATTTTATTTAACAGAGCAGAATTACACATTGACTTTATGAAAAGCTTCTTACTGCTTTTCACATTGGAAGGAAAGCAAAGTTGATTCCATAATTCTTCCCTTCCCTTCCCTTCCCTTCCCTTCCCTTCCCTTCCCTTCCCTTCCCCATTGTCACTGTCACTCTGCACTGAGGTGTTAAAGAGTGTGGCCTCTTGCCCCTCACTCCATCCTGCAGAGCCGGGGAGGAGGCTCAGTGGCACTCCAGAGCAGCGGGATAATGCTCCTCACAGCAGCCCAGCAGTGATAAACCCTGCTCTGGGGTGAGGAAAAATAGCACATTTTGTTGTGAGGAGTCAGAAACATTGCCACAGGTTAGTCCTGGGNTTGTAGGTTTTTTTATGGTAGGATGTCTTTTTTTTTTTTTTTAATCCAGACTTTGGATTTTGGAATGTAAGGTCTAAAATTGGTGGTGGGATTTCACAAGGAGAGTTCGTGCCTCTGCTGCTCTGACTCTCTCCATCTTTAGATTGCAGTAGACCACTTTTATCTCTAAGGGTGAAATATTCTATTGCCTGCACATTATTTTCACATAAATCTTTCATTTCTGTGCTAATAAGATGATTGTCAAAAAAAAGGGCAATTGCAAATAAGTGCAATACGCGTTATGCATTAACAGTATAGAACTTAACATTCTGTATTTATGTATAAGGCATTTTCAAACTCAGTTATCAGAATTTAAGCACATGTTTTGTCATTTCATCAAAAGATCTGAGATTCTGTAACGGATTGACCTTGACTGGATGCCAGGTGTCCACCAAGCTGCTCTATCAAGTTTCCTCCTTTTCAAGACAGGATGGAAAATATGATAAAATGCTTGTGGGTTGAGAAAAGGACCGGGAACATGCTCACCAATTTCTATAATGGGTAAAACAGACTTGGCTCGGTGATACAAATTTAATTTATTGCCAATCAAAAGTCAGAGGAGGTTAACAACAAATAAAAACAGATCTTGCACACTTTTGCCTTACCCTTCCCTTCTTCCCAGGCTCAACTTCACCCTAGCATGGGGTCCTTCCACAGGGTGCAGTTCTTCAGGCACAGATGGGATCCTTGTGGGATCACAAGTCCAAGCAGCAAACCCACTCCAGCGTGGGTCCACCTCTCCATGGTCCCACTGGTCCCGTCATGAGCCTACCTCCAGCACAGGCTTCCAATGGGGACACAGCCTCCTTCAATTACACACCAAAACATGAGTTGAAGGAAACACTGTGTTGTTATTTGGATAAATCATACTGCTGAAGAGTAAATAAGCCACTTACTCTCCTTTACTGCAACGTGGTGCCTTTATCCTCTTTACCACTGTTAAAATAAAAATGTGGTTAAAATTTTTCTGACAGAGCATTATATTGAAAGTCTTCCTTCACAGTTCCTCTCATTAAGGAACTAGGTAACACCATTATCTAGTTGTTGGAAATAAGCAAGTAAATTATGACATGGAGACAAACTTCCGAAGAAAATAAACAGAGACTATGACATTTTCAACAGTGATGATGTCTTGAAAAGAAGGAAGAAATCTGCCTGAGACAGACAATATTATTTATCCAGGTTCTTCTTCAGAATGATCATAGTTTTGAGGAACTGTCTATGCAGAAGACAAGAAAATTGTCCTTGGTTTTTTCAAAGTCAAAATTCACTATCAGAAAATCTTGCTAGAATAAAGCCAATGTATATTTGTGTGCTTCTCTTCTTTGCTTAACTTTTGTGATCTGAATAAAATAGATAATTCAAAAGTAAAAATCCCGTGGGTTGTTTTTTGTTGTTTTGGGTTTGGGGTTTTTTTTGTTTGTCTGGATTTTTTTTTGGTTTGTTTTTCTTTACTAAGATGAAACTGAAGATCGACAGTGCTACAGGAAGCACTGCTTTTGGGGATCTGAAAGGAAAAAGGCATTATGTTTCTGGGCCATAAAGGCCACTGAAGTCTGATAATCTGCTTTATTAGGTCTCAGGCTACAAAGTCTGTTAATGCTTTATTTTCAGTGTTGATGGAGACAGTGGTTAAAATATAATAATGAGACTTCAAGGAAATTCTGTCAAAGTAATTGACGCATTGGTGTACTTGATTCACACAGAAATTGTACAAATACAACACTAAACTTAAAATCAGCAGATAAAGGTAGAACTTTGCTTTGCTCTACTGGAATATGGCTCTTTTAGTAAACCTGAACATGGCTATTGTGGTGTTTCATAAGCTCTACATTTTCTCAGATTTCACTAAAAATCATTTGGACAATGCTAATAACTAATACACTTTTCCTTAATTCAATATGCACTTGAACATACCTTGCTCAGAGTAGAGCATGCTGTCTAAGACTGGCACTTTATCTGAAGAGAATTCCTTCCTGAAAACTGAAAAGAAGGGATGATTTATTTAAAAATGGAATATTATTCATAAAGCAATTGCTTCTACAAATCTATCTAGCATTGTTTTTTGAATTAAAATCACCTGGGGTTTTTCCTTGTTTAAATGAGAAATTAAAAATGTTTTGACCTTTCATGGTCAGTTTGACTTGGATGCACATGTATATTGTGGGGGTTTGAACTACTGAATTGAAGAACCTTTAAAAGTGAAAAACACCAACTTAAGCTTTAAATTGTCAACTTTGGTGTTGATTTCAGGCTGGGAAAAAACGAAAATAAGAATATTTATTTTTCCAGGGTGGAATACCTTGTCAATGCCAGTCATAATATGCATATTAATTTATTGCCCCTGAGTAATTAATCTGTTCTTTGTATATGTGCTCTTTATGCCCAATTTCTTTGTTACTGGCAAAATAAATGACAGAAAGAGCTGTGATCTTTATAGTCTTTATTCATACTATGTCAACAGATTAAAACTCCTATTGGGCTTTTAATGAGGGGAGAGCTTATAAGAGACAGAGATCTTAAAGCTTATTTTCTGGTTTTGTATTAGTGTTTCTCATGCGTTAAAACAATTGAGACAGAGTGTTTTACTGTCACGCTTCTCAGTTGAAAAGTATCCCACATAGTATTACTGCTCAGGCCTTTTTGTCTAAGGAGCTTAGATCTTGCTTGTCCTCTCATTATCCCCTGGCAATTTCACATTTTATTTTTCATGCTTCTATTATCTCATGACAACATTGTTAGGGCATAGCAATTTATATTATTCTTCTACTCATTATCTCTTTTGAAAGATACTGTTGTATATTGTGTCCTTCTTTGAGCAACAGGTTTAAAGTACAACTATATGCTTGAAAGTAGTCTTCTAATAGATTGTCTAGATGTGCATTTAAGTAGATTAGACACCTAAAATCTGCTCACCTCATCTATATTGGGTCCTTAGGATGTTTCAGAATCAATGAAGCTTTCAATGTTATCTAATACAATAAAATATTACCAGCTTTCAAAATGCACGTCAGCTAAACTTCAAGAGTTGGTAGGAAACACTTGTATAATTGATATGCATATGATATTGTGTATCAATATATATACCATGAATATAAATATAGATAAGATATTATTTTTTAAAATTAACAGTGGTAGTTTAGGTCAGTTAAAAAACTCTTCTTCAAAGCAAAATAAACTGATTTAGATTTAGATGTTTTTATCCACTTCCATGAGTTTTTAACATTTTTACATTAGTATTTTAAAAAATTCCTCAACAAAATTGTCTTCTGATAAACAGAATCACAGAACTTTTAGGATTGGAAAGGGAACTCTGGAGATCATCTAGTCCTCCCCTCCTACCAAGTTAGTGTCACCTAGAGCATTTTTATATAGGAATATGTCAGGATGAGTTTTGAATATCTCCAGAGAGGGAGACTCTATGACCTCCCTGGGCAACCTGTGCCAGTGCTCTGCTGCTCTCAACATAAAGTTCTTCTCCATGTTGATTTGGAAGTTCTTGTGTTTTATTTTATGGCCATTGTTTCTCATCCTGTTAATGGGCACCACTGAAAAGAGTCTGGAACCATCCTTTTGCTGCCCAGCTTTGAGATGTTTATATGTATTGATGAGATCCCCTCTCAGTCTTCTCCAGACTAAGCAGGCCCAGCTCCCACAGTCTCTTCTCATAAGAGAAATGCTCCAGATCCCAGATCATCTCTCAGAGCCTCTGCTGGACCCTCTCCAGTAGCTCCTTGTCTTTCTTGTGCTGAGGAGCCCAGAACTGGACATAGCACTCCAGGTGTGCCCTGGCTAGGGCTGAGCAGGGGGGCAGGATCACCTCCCTCAGCCTCCTGGCCACACTCTTCCCAGTGCACCCCGGGCTCCCATTGGCCCTCCTGGCCACAAGAGCACTGCTGGCTCGTGGCCAGCTTGTCACCCACCAGGACTGCCAGGTCCTGCTCTGCAGAGCTGCTCTCCAGCAGCTCAGCCCCCAGCCTGCACTGGTACTTGGGGTCATTCCTCCCCAGGTGCAGGACCCTGCACTCGCCCTCGCTGAACCTCATTTGGTTTCTCTCCACCCAGCTCTCCAGCCTGTCAAGGTCCCACTTAATGGCAGCAGAGCCTCCAGCTGTTTCAGCCACTGCCCCAGTTTTGTATCATCATCATCATCAAACCTGCTGAGGGTACATTCTATCCATTGGTCCAGGTCATTGATAAACAAGCTGAATTAGGCCAGACCCAGTATTGATCCCTGAGGAATGCCACTGGCTGCAGGCCTCCAACTGGGTTCTACTCCGCTGATCATGACCTCTGAGCTCTGCCATGCAGACAGTTCTTCATTCACTGTTCATTCATTCAACACACAAGCTTACCCAAGAGAATATTATGGGAGACAGTGTCAAAAGCCTTCCTGAATTTGAGGGAGGCAACACTCACTGCTCTTCCCTCCTCAACCCATCCTGCCATGACACGAAAACAACACCATAAAACGAGAAAATTATTTTGGGCTGGTTTTCTTGGGACAAAAAAGTTTTGCTTTACAAATTAGATGATAAACAAATAGCTTTGTTTGTATCATACTTACCCTTCATTTAAGAAAAAACAACAGAGGAAATGCTACCCAGTTGTAGTACTCACATGCATCCTTAAATACCAAAATATCTTTGATATTACACTTCAAAATAGTCATAATATGGGAATGTTTTCAGAGTAATTGCATCTGTAGGACAGAAAATACTTTGAATGTTGAATTGTAGCATTCTGCATATATTGGTGCACACAAATGATAATAAATCACATGCAATAATTTTTTAAATTAAAATAAAATTTTGACAAATCACTAAACTGTACAATCAATTCAGTCAGATGTTTGTATTGAACACTGAATGAAACACCCTACCTATTTAATTATAATCAAGAAAGAGTCCAGTTTTGATGTCTTTAGTTAGATCTAAGGTACTCAACTGCAGCATTTAAGCTCCTAAGAGGTTATTTACCGATCAGGTGGAAATATGAATATGAATGAAAAAAAAGAGAGGAGGTCCCGGTCTTCTGCCTAACTGATTTTGTTCTAAAGAAAATTAATCCCAGCACTGGGAATTTTAAGCTTGCTTCTCTTTTGGATGTCTAACATAAGCTGTTTCACTTCAATACACCAGCATTAATTCTTTATCAAGGAAAATACAGACTCTACTAAAAAAATGAAAGTATACATGCAATTTCAATACAGTTCTTTTGCACAACAAAAGTTACGCTAAGTTATACAGAAGCAATTTCCCTGCAAACAATTGTCAAACATTATATATTTTTGATCTAAAACACAGCCACATATTAATAATTCTTCCCAGAAACAGGCATATGTAAGTTTATAGGACTTCCAAGAGATTATGTAATCTAAGATATGAAAAAATATACAGGTATAAGGAACTGGATGCTTAAAAGCAAGGAGTCCAGAGCTAGTTAAATTTCTGCTTGGAATTCACCCGTGCCAAAAAGAAAAAAACAAAACAAAACAACAAAATGAAACAAAACAAAACAAAACAAAACCAAAGAACAGATCCAAAAAGCAGCCAGAGAATCATTGATCATTGGGTGGGAGACACTAGTGAAAGGGCTTTCCTGGGAGCCCCAAGGCAGATGGAGAAAGACAGCCAAAGCATCATCACGTACATTGTGCATTTTTCTTACTTCCAAATCAACTGGAGGAGCACTGCCGTCAGATCTCATGGCACAAACCTTAAGCTGTCATTTCTGGGTGTGTCCTCTATATGGAGACAAAGCTGGAAGTCTGCTCATATTGAAGTAAAAGCAGCCTCTATGGAAAGTCACATGAACCAGTGAACATCCTCTGCTGAGCTGATTGTGGAATGTCTAAATCACTGTAAGTTTTGAGGTCTTCAGAATTAATTCCACAACCCTGACTATTTTTATAGTTGTTTTTATATTATGATTTGGTAAACAATATTATTCTTAAAATACTAATGTGGAGTATGTCCTATCGTTAATATTTTGGTGTAGCATATAATGAAGTGTCACTCTTTAATTTTGGTCTCTAAAAAAGCAATAACCCAAATGCTGCTTTCTTATTCCCAAAATTTTCTCAGACTAAATATTTTGTCAAAAGAATAAAATTGAAAAGTGAAAAAGGACGTCACAAAGAAAAAAATATAGCTTCCAAATTCAAGAGTCACTGTAAAACATGTGTTTTATGTTTCCCTCACATTCTATTGATCAGACTTACAGGCTCCCTAGGATGGCAGCAAATAACTTCTGAGTAATTACCTGGAAGGATCAAATTAGATAGCAATTGTTTCTCTCTGGTTGCAGCTCCATCACTTTGGTGTTTCTTCATTCCATTAAGAATCTTAAGTGTGTAAATCACTCATAGCTCCTTATGACCTTTTCCAGTTCCTTATTCCAAAATTCTCTGTTCCTTAATGCATCTTCATTCATACTTTGTGTGACTTATGTTGCTCTCCACATTTTTCTTGCTGACTTTTATCTTCTTTCTCCAGCTTCTATATTTCTACTGTGTTAATCCAGTTCTTTTCACTTTGTCTCTTCTTTAGTTAGTCTTAATTTCTAGCATCATTTTGGAGGTGTTATTTGATCAATAAGGAAGGGCAGTGTATTTGAGAGAAAGGAAAGAAAGACATATTTCAGTGCAAGTGAGGAAAACAGAAAGATTACAGAAAGTATTTTTTTCTGGACAACTCAGTTTTCCTCTGTGGGTAGAGATGAATAAAGTTAGAAAGGAATCTTCAGAAAAAAAATAAAGAGTAGATAGCCAAATGCCACTTGTCATTTTGCAGTTCACAGAAACCTTATTAATTCAGTAGCATAAGAAGTATTGCAATGATGCTTCTGAAAAGAAAAACCCAAGGAACATGTTTCATGTTAAGAAAAATTTGGACATAATTTCTCAAAGTGGCATTCTATTTAATGGTGATGTGTTGTCACTATTCGCAAGGTGGGATTCGCGATGGTTCATTTATTGATCTAAGAGTGCGATAGGCAATGCAAGGGACTCTGGATGTAATCACAACAAGGCACTTTATTGAAAACAATCATCAATGTTATGCGATAGAGGGGAGAGGAAGGGAGTAGAGTATAGAGA
>VWZV01015477.1:79265-124108 GCA_013397155.1 Irena cyanogastra
ACCAGAACTTCTGTGCAAAGTCCTTTTGAGAGTTTCAGGGTTTTGAGGGTCCTTGTGACCATCGTGAGGCAAAAATGAGGGAAACTTCAGGCCGACCCTTACATATGTCTTAATAGTATCTATTTTGGAATGATTAGCTACACTGTTAAGACCAGCCACTGAACTCTTTTTTGTATTTTTCAATGGAAGAAGCTAACAAGGTGATTAGGCTCCTTACAAGCAGAGAAAAGTCACCACAACCAAGGCATTGTCAATCAGATTGCAGATTACGTTGTCTGTTTAACTATCCATCTTATCTGAGAGGAAAGGAATATCAAGTTTGGGTGCTTTAAAAATCTCACCTACCAGAAATGAAGAAATCTGAAAACAGGGCTGTGAGAAACTGAGATGTTAATGGTTAACGACTCAAACAATTGGCTATTTGCAAAAGCAGCGGGTGCTTTGATGATGGTGTGCGAGGTAACAGCCCAGGTGTGCCTCTGGAGGCTGCAAGCTGGGGTTTGAGCCAGATAAGGGAATAGGCCTGTAAAAAGTGGATCCTGTGACGTGGGGTAGTGTTTTTTATCATGTCAATGTCCTCCCTCACACAACTGGCTCAGGTGTGAACACTCCTCAGGAAAGTCACCCAAACATTCAGGTGTAGGCCTGAAGGCATTCATCCCTTCTGATGGCGCCCAATTGGCTCAGACACGATGATGTGAGAGGCAGACCCCATGTCTTAGAAGGGGCCATCAACCATCAAGGACCCCTTTCAAAGTGGCCCAGAATAATTTCTGGGGCCTTCCACCAGAGGTCTGTGCATGATCCTCAGTGTTGTAACAGATCCACCATGTTGCAAACCCCTACCCCTCACAGGAGAGGTACCTGGGCATCCCACCTGAACCTGAGCTAATATTAAATCACTAAAATTTGTGTTTCATGGGCTTCCCCCCACCCCAATGGATCAAGAGAGCAACGACCACTTCAACTAAAGGGTTCAAAATTTCAACTACCAGGTCATGTCTCTGGATCCGTAGGTAGTGATGTCTTTCTACTCTTTACCTTTCTTTCTCTTTCTTCCACAAACATATTCTTAAGTGTTATTTTTATACTTTTATATTGCTATATTTGTACAGATAAAAAAATAATGAGAGTAAAGGGATTTTTTCAGTTGTTAATGAAAAATACTTTAAAATGCTTGCAGTAGAATTATATATCTACTAAATCCAATGATATATTCAAATTTTTTCCTTTTTTAAACTTAGTTTCTAGAGTAATTCTGTTGTCAGCATGATCTCATGAAAAAAAGAGTACCATTTTGCATCTCAGTTTGCCATCTTGTCTTATATAAGCCACAAAATAAGTAAGGAAATTCTTGGAATAATAATAATAATCAATGCTTCTGAAAAACAACTCTTTTTAAAGTGTGAACCAAGCTGGAAATGAAGTGACTCATTTTTGTAGTTGCTTGTTTTGGGGGTGAGGAAGAGAATTGTGTAGAGCACCTAGAATAATTTTGCAATAAAAATGCCTGAGTGGTCACTGTCTCATTTTTTATCTGGGAAAAAATTCATTCTGCAACTCTCAGTAATACGTGGGATTCTGTTTAGGTTTTATTATCCCCTACAAAGATGATTTCATGTTCTCCCATGGCAGTTTGTTCCAGTACTTAAATGCCCAGTCACAGAGGCTCTCTCCCTTGTTAATCGCTGTGTATGTTCCTTAGTACAGCTTGAGTCTATAATTCCTTTTAAAGATTTTGTAGACTCATAAGGTTTCTTTAGATATTTTCAATTTAGAACATCCTCTTCTATTTGAATAAGACTTTTCTAGGTATCTAGAAAAATAACTTTTCTCACTGTTGGTCATTCTCTTATTCTTATTTTACGTCTTTTGCCATTGAGTTTCTCTGATTTCTCCATGTTCGTACAGTAATCTCATCCATATCAGCACCATGGCACAAGCTATACTGTTGAATTTATGCAGTTTTGCTCATAATTTTACATATTTGGCATGTATATGTAAAATTGTATAAACAGATATTTTTTTTACGTATCTACACTGTCTTTCTGATTTTATGTTTGGGAGCTATTTTTTATGTTGTGTTTCAATAGAACAGCATTTTTGGGTATGCTTTCTTAATGTGAGAGTGACCAAGCACTGGAACAGGTTGCCCTGGGAGTTTATGGAGTCTCCCACTTTGAACACATTCAAAAGAAATCTGGAAAGGTACCTGAGCAACTGCTTGTAATTGGTCTTTCTTGAGCAGAGGTATTGGACCAGATGATTTTCAGAGGTCCCTTCTAATATCAACCACTAAGTTATTCAGTGATAAACCATCATATCTGTACTTAGGAGTAACTGCTCTGCTAGATTTAGAATCTAAATATAGAGATTACTTCTGCCTTTTTGTAGTGACTACACATGGCACATTAGGAGTAATGATGACAGACTTGGTAGTTCAAGTGTTTTGTCCAAGCCACTTGATCTTTTTTGTCACTTTAAGGAACTGGGCTTGTCACAGATTATCAGTTTTATTTGCTTCATTGCTTTATTCTTCAACCTTAAATGAATGTTAACAGTCTGTACAACAATTTTAACTTACTGCTCATTAAGTTAATGTCTAACTGAATAAATTATTCCTGAATGCATATTAAACTATCCTTTGGATACCTGAATAACCAAGCATGCAAAATTAAGCTTAGTGCTTGCAGTGAGTGACTTGATTTAAGCCTTATCTGTGTATTTCTATTTCGTAAGCGAACTCTATTTTTGTTTGAAATCTTGTATAAAGGTATACAAAATACTGAACAATGGCAACACCTTTTATGAATTGCTTGAAATAATTACCCACCTATTAAAAAAAATAGCCTGTATTATTTTCTGCATTACTTTGAGACATATCTTCGGATATATTCTAGTACAGATTTTAAAAGAAAAGTAAGATGTTAGAATGCTGACAACCAAGAACTCAAAAGAGAAAATTCAACATAATTTCATGTATTTGTTTGCATATATTTTCAAGATAGTGATATATTTTTATTATCAATTCCATAATAATAGCATCCTATCATTTACAGAGAAATTGTTTTTTAGGACTTCATGTCCTTCATTCCCTTCATGTCCTTTTCACATATAACTTTACTTTATATAAACAATCACAAAATACAACATAGCTGAGTCTGGGGTTTTATGATGTTTGGTTTCATTTGTAACAACACTTCCTCAGGTGCTTCAACATCAATGCTCTTATTCCTTTCCAGTACTCATCTTCAGAACACCCATATAAGGTGAAAAATTATTATTCACATTTCTATAATAAATTAATTATATCAAACCAAGTTTAAAGCTCAAATTGTTAAAAGTTCCTAATGATTTTGAACACAAAAGATCCATAGTAACATTATTCAGTACTTTGTGTTTAGAGAACAGCTTTCAGTGACCAACATCAAAGAGAATGAAGTGCATATCTGCAAGTTGTTCTGCAAGAATCTCAAATTAAATGGCAGCCATTTGTCAAAACCTTTTACATGAATTGTCGTATATCACAGAGGAATCCCACAGAAGATATGCTATTTTTCCAGAATTATATGTTTGTGTAATGCAATCTTTTCACACAAAGACTCCAGTTTCCATAAGAAACTAAATTAAAATATTTCAATGGAACACAATTTTTTCCTCAACCCAAATGAGCTGGAAAAATTGACCCTCCTAAGAGTAAAGAGGTATTCTCCTGAGTGATATGCAGAGTCTGAAAAGTGCTCTATATAATTTGGAGGCAACACAGAGAAACAGAGAGGGGAATGAAGCAGGAAAATTTCCTTCAATCTACTGGTCTTAAACATAATTTTGATTGAAAATAACACAGGAACAATTAGATATGAGCTCTGAATTTTCACTAATTCCAAGGATTATTTTTCCCCTGCTTTTTATACCTCACCAAATGGCCATGTTATTAGCTAATGAAAAAACCTATATGCAGAAAAATGTCAGACATTTCCATCTTGTATGGGTTTTCACTCATCTGTAGCTCTTTTAGATGCACATAGAATGGTGACAATTGTGGTGTCCTCTTTAGAGATTTATTCCATGCTTCTCATATCTACTCAGGCTTCACTGATTTTCTTTTCCTCATACTCATACTTTCACAGGCACGCAATGAAATAACATGACATTGGTCAAAACATGATTTCTGTATGATCATTGCAATTGATTTGCCTCCCCTGACTGGAACAGCTTGACATTTTTTATCAGTGGCTTATCAGTTCCTGCTTGTTTCAGGCCAAGCAGGTTAATAGCAGAGAGCTCTCACGGTTGGAGAGCTTTCCTTCGTCACAGCTCTCAAATCTGAAGAGCAAGTTGCTTACCATAGCTCTGCTAGTGAGACAGGTTTTTCTCTCTGATCAGAAGGCAGCTGGTACCTATCTTCTTATTTGATTTTTTCACTGATAAATTAATTAATAAAGATATCTTAATTCTTGGGGTCTCAGCCCAATTTTAAAAATCTGACATGGTGTGAAACTGTGCAGTCAATACTATTCTCATGTGCTTAATAATTTCTTAGCTCTGTGTCTTTTCTTACAATAATTTTAAATTAAATTTATGCTATAATTTGGCATTTTAAATTCAATTAATTTGGAAAATATGCAGGGCACATCAAATGCTTGTGAACCGATGTTAAAATGCTGTTACTGCCTTATAAAACACCAAATTATTTTCCCCACCGAAGAAAAGCTATTACTTGAACTCTCATGGTTTTAAAATTATTCTCATGGCTGTCATTCTCTGACCTATAACTGTTACACAAAATCTCATTGTATTCATGCAATCAGCTTGTTCAATGGGCTTATGCTGCTTGAAGCTTTGTGTAATCTCTGAAGTTATTTATTGGTGGTTAAAGCTCTATTGTTCCATCCATGTGAAAGCTGTTTCACAGTGTGGCAACTGTTCACTGTCATTAATGAAGCAAGCAGGAATACAGAGAGAGTAGGCAAAACAGTACAATTTCTGAGCTGCAAGTGGGATAGCTGTAGGAGTGTCTACATGAAGCCTTGCCTGTTCTGTTATCCATTGGTATATTTTCTCATGCATTTGGACATCAGAGAAGCAGCCAGAAACTTTGGTAAGGTCAAGGGAGGAAAAACAAAGTGGTCTGGAATTAACTGTCATAGTAAATTAATGATGTTGAGCGTTGATACATTGATCAAGTGTAAAACCAATGAATGGAATAAACTCTTCAAGGACATTGACAAAATAGAACAATGTTTGGTTGTTCTATTTTGTTAATTGTATTTTTCATATATTTTCAGCCTTTTTTTGCAGCAAACATTTCTTGGTTTTAAAAAGTATTTTAAAAAAGACATTGATTTTTTTATTTTAATCTGATGAGGAGAACACTGTGGTTCATGAGAAGAAAAGTTAGAGTATTAAACTTAAACTGCGAGATGTATTAAAAAAAAATTAAAGTTTACCAAAAATTACAACACAAGCAGAAACAAAGCTTCTTATAAGAAAAAAGTGAAGTAAAGCTGTTCTTGAAATCCAATTTTTTATACAGTTGATTAAAAACAAACGTGAAAACAAAAAAACGCTTTAGTTGGAAAAAACCCAATTGACTAAATCAAAATATTCAGACTTTATTTTTCCTATTTGTTATACACTAAGTTCAGGGTAAATTGAAAGAAAAACAAAATGAATTTATTCATTTAAAGAAAGTAGAGGAATTTATAATTTCATTTATTTACATAATCCAAAATTTTTGCATTGCATTTGAGTTAAAAACACTCCTTGAAAAGTTTCAGTGATTATTTTAAAAGTGAAAGACCTCCCAAGGGGTGAATCCATCTACTGCTCTCTAAGGAAGCAAGGGACTAATAAGATGTTTGTGGCACCAAAAACACAAGCATATTTCAAGTTTATAAGTAAAATGATTGAATAATTTTATTTTGGTGTCCTCCTTAGTGTGCCAATGACAGCTATGGGAAAGCCATCCATCATTTATGTGGGAACCAAATAACTTTCAGTGCTATTATAATTGCACTTTAAAAACAACGCTTCTAAGGTATTTTGTGTCTTGCTGAAAGACAAGAATGATGTCTGAATGATACCTGCTCTGAGATTTTTCCAATGACTACAATAAGACTGACAATATTCTTGTTTCCTGAATTGTACCATTGTACTATTTTGAGAATGGCTACAGGATTTGCCTTTTTTTATTTCTTAGTGTCCTCTCCAGTCTTCAAAAACTTTTGTAGATGATAGACTGAGACCTTGTAAATACACTGGCCATACTTCTTGGAGTTAACCATGGGAGTCTTGCACGGGTTGAAATCTCTCTAGTAACCCCTGATTCAATTCTCATCCACATCTGGTCATCCTCCTCCTTGAATTCTGCATCTGGTCACAGGTACCTGCGAGATCTCTGCAAAAGCTCAGGCGAGGAAGATACTGTGAATCTAGTCTGTGTCCACAGGCACTAATTCACCATCCTCGCTGAGCAATGGGCTTCCATTTTCCTTAGATGTTTGAAATTATGCAATGGCAGAAGGTCTTCTTGTTGCCCACACTGTCACTTGCAAGTTTAAATTCCAGCTGAATTTTGACTTTCCTCATGCCGACGCTGCATGACCTGCTTTTAAATTCTTCTTTTATACATTGTCCCTGCTCCTAACACCCATAGAAATCTTCTTGTGTTGTAACTGGATCATGACATTCCTGTCTAGGCAAAGCTATGCAGGAGGAATGACCTACACTGACTGTTTTACAGACTGTTATTTCCCAGATGTGAACTACAATGAAGTCATACTATCTTAAAATCTTTTTCCCAGTGTCTTGCCTTTCTTTCTTCACTTTCAAGGACAATTAACTATATAACATGAATTAAATTCAAATTTCATGTCTTGGTTAACTGAAACTAAGAGAGTTATCATTGCCTGTTAAATTTTATAGCCCCTTTCTGTAGGAAATTACCCTAAATGAAATAGCAATTAAATGTATGGTAAAATGTTAGGATTAAAGTAGATTTTATAATGGCACACAGAATAGGTACTTACCAACAGATACTGCATTCCCTAAATGAAATAGAAACACAGGCTCACTGCAATACATTTGGAAACCTAAATCTGTATAGTTCTTGTATTTCTAAAATAAGACAAAGGGCATCACGTATAGAAATTTCATTGTTCTAGTTGAAAGGTTGACAGACATAGAGACTAAATTTTCAAAACAAATACTGTAATCCTATAAATTTAATGTACATGTCATTAAAGATACATTTCCTACTGCTGATACTCTGCAGGACACTACATCATGTGCTGAAAGTCCATTTCATTGCAGTATTTTTAACTGTATGAAAGTATTAATTTACAGTATGCAAGTTAATGAAAATTTTTGAAAGATTAGTATAGTATGTTTTAAAATTTAAACACCTCATGCAGTTTTGTAGCACCAATGCATAAATAAAATGTGCAAAGAAAATCAAAATATCAGCATGCCAAAGCAAATTTACTTACTATGTAGTTTGAGTGGAGCAGTTTTCCAACACTTGCTAGCAAGCTGGCTTTTCTGGAATGCTGCTACCATGATGTATGGAAATCTCAAATATGTGCACCACCAAACAATATCATATGTTTTTGGATTCCAGGGCTGCAGTAGTATCCCAAATCCCAAATTTTTTTCCTATGTGTTGAGATAATTCTAGCCCATATGAGAGACATAAAAGGGTTAGAAAAAAAGAAAGAGATAGCAGTATAATTTTATTAGAAGAATGAAAGGAAACTTATTTTATGGCAACCTACTTTTATCTTTATATACTCAAGGAATGTTTTCTAAATCAGGTCTTTCAATGGGTGGCTTTATAGTAAATACATATCCACATGATTTCTTAGAATCATAGGATCATAGAATATCTTCAGTTGGAAGGAGTCCACAAGGATCATCGAGTCCAGCTCCTGGCAGAGGACACTCCAAGAGTCACACCAGCTGCCTGGGAGCATTGTCTAAGCATTTCTTGAACTCTGTCAGGCTGGTGCTGTAGCCACTTCCCTGGGGAGCCTATTCTAGTGTCCAGTCACACTCTGGGTGAAAAAACCTGTCCTAATATCCAACCTAAACCTTCCCTGACACAACTTCGGGCCATTCCTTGGGTCCTGTCACCACAGAGGTCAGTGTCTGCCCCTCCTCTTCATCTCATGAGGAAGTTGTAGAATGCAGTGAGGTCTCTCCTCAGTCTCCTCCAGATTGAGAAGACCAATTGACCTCAGCCCTCTTTGTATGGGTTCCCCTCAAGACCCTTCACCGTCTTGGTAGCCCTACCTTGGATGATCTCTAATAGCTTTATGTCCTTCTACTGTGGCACCCAAAACTCGAGATGAGGCTGCACTCATGTAGAGAGGATCAACTTGAACTTCAGCAACCAACCATGTGCCTCTTAATATATTCATATGACCAAATTCTTACCATGGCAAACATTACACTTTGTTATAACTTAAGAAGAATCTGGCCACGAAAAAGCAGGGGCGTGTCAAGCTCCATGATAATCAAATTGTAATACCTTGGTCACTTAAGGATCACCACAGAATTCAACTAAGATTAAGATCTGATTCCTGCCTATGAAGAACAAGAACACTCCCAATTCATTAAATAATTATTTTCTCAACTTTTGAGAAAAAGGGTTGCTAAATTTACTCCAAGGAAAACTTCACAAATATTAAAAGAAAAGACAAAATACTATTTCCCCAACAGAGATCTCACTTGTTTTTTGAAGAATAAACTGGAATACCAAAAATAGCAGAAAACAAACTAGACATGAAATATGGTCTAGATTGTTTTAGCTGTCATTTTTTTTTCAATGACAGAATTTACACTGTTACAGACTCAGGGGAATAATATTAAAAGTAAAGTTGCAGATAACTGCCCCTGTAGTTGGGAATCTTATTTCTGTTTAAAAGATATAACTCATGTTCATTTCTAAATTCCACCCAGATATTTTGCTAAAGAACTATACATTAGCTGCTGAAACAGGATGGAATTACACTAGGAATTAAAATTCAGCTTAAATGACTTTGTGGTCCCTGATCTTCTGTTGTTTTTTAATTTTCACTCAAGAATTTCTGAAGTACTTTCCTGTATAAATTAACCTTACTGCTGAGAGAAAACATGATAACATCTTTATTCAAGAGGGCAAAGGACTGAATAGAACAGAATTTGGACCTGGATATTACTGGTTAAATTAGGCAGTACAGCTGAAGGATTATTAGGATCAGGAGAGAGAATTAGAGCAGTATTTGTTCTACACTTCTAAACTGTGTGATTGGTATACATATATATATGAGGATACCACCTTACCATGTTGTAACCACTGACAGTGGTTTCCAAAACCATTGTATTCTTCATTTATAGGACTGGCTTTCACATAGAACTGCTCAAAATTTAGACAAAACTTTAAATATTTGTTTACTAGTTTGATTCTGCCCACGTGTAGTTGATAGTTAGTTGCCCATGAGGAAGTATACATGCATGGGTTTGGTTATGAACTTTTCACAAAATCATTTTGTGGACTTCCCATGACACTTCTGGAACAGCTCTTAGCAAACATTGGAAGAAGCAAATGTTGAATATTTTTGGGGGTTTTTCCTTCATTTTTAATGGATACCCTATCATGAACTACAGTAATTTCTCTGGATCCACAGTTTAAAGGTTTATCTATATTGAAGTTGAACATGACCTCTCTTCTATTCCTAAAAGTCCACAAAAACTGTATGTATGCACACTGTAGTATTTGATTGTAGAAGTTCAATGGAATATTTCCCAAGCATGGTATGAGGAAAGTGAAAATTTTAGAATGTACTTTGCTTTTCTGTTTTCCTAGTCTTTTTGTCTTAAAAGTACTGCCTCCCCATGAAAATATTTCTTTTAAATAGAAATGCTAACACCTGACACCCTTTTTCTGTTTCAGTGTTTTGAGTAACACTCTTTCAGAATGCCATTGTGTCCAGCACATCGTCTTTATTACATGAAAAAACTCAACAATAATCTGCCTGTTATTTTGGCAGAAAAAAGGCTTCTGACAGGCTCAAATATGCTCTTTACTCAGGAGAATACTACCTGCATGTCCCTGTCTCAAGTGATTTAGTTAACTTACTGAAGCATCCAACTTCTGAACCATTTGAATTTTCTTCATAACTAATGAGACTAGGTCAGCCACTCTGAACACAATGCTTGTGAACTTGTTCTGAGATGAGGTGAAGTTCAGACTGAATTGGAAAACTTTATAGTCGAATGTTCATCTAAAATTGCATTGCTGTTTTGAATTTCTTTTTGATCACTCTCTATGTTTCAAAAATATTATGCTTTTATCAAAACAATTTTTTATGTTGTCATGAACATTTTCAACACACAAAACCATAGTTACACAAAATGACATACAATTAGTTTTTAATCACCTTCAGTGGAAATGGAAATATAAAAAAAATGCTTGTTTCTGTTGATCATTATACTGCTAGCAGAGAAAATGTCAAAACAAAAGTAATACTTTGTGAAACACAGTTTTCCCATGCCCACAAACTGTTAGTCTGGATTTTGAAAGGATATAAAAAATTGATATAATAACAAGTGAGAAATGCAGTACTGAACAGAGTATTCCAGGTGGGGTCTTACAACGGCAGAGTAGAGGGGGAGAATCACCTCCCTTGGCCTGTTGGCCACCTTACTTGTGCTTCAGCCCATTATGTGGTTGATTTTCTCAATCTCACTGTCGTTGCTAAGGATATTACAAAGCACCAGTGCCAAGAGAGAGCCCTGAGGGGCATCACTTGTCACCAGCCTCTGCCTAGACATAGAGCTGTTGACCACAACTCTGGTTCCATCCATTCATTCTTCTAGGTCACTAGCCACTGAATAGTCCACCCTTCAGATCCATGTCTTTTTAATTTGGGAATAAGGGTGCTCCACGGGACCATGTTAAAAGCCTTACTGAAGTTTAGGTAGATGACATGGGTCATCTTTCCTTGTCGACTAGTATTATGGGCTGTCACTCCATAATAGCAGGACATCACGTGGAGCACGCAGGGTTTGTAAAGCTGTGTTGGAGGTCTTGGATCTCTCGCTTGTCTTAAATGAGCCTTAACATTGCTTTCATGAGGACCTGCTCCATGGCTTTCTCAGGCACAGAAGTGAATCAATCCTCTAGTCTGTAATTCCTAGGATCTTCCTTCATCCCCTTTGTAAAAAGAGATTTCTCAATCTCCAGGAACATCGCCTGACTACCATGACTTTTTGAATATGATGGACAGGGAAAAGAAAAATGGCTTAGAGACAAAATCAGCCATTTGCTTTGGGATGCATCTCACTAGGCCCCTAGACTTGTGACTATTCAGCTTCATGAAGTGGTCCTTAATTTGCACTTTGCTTGCAGTGAGAGGGACATCATTACCCCAACACCCACCTAGAGGTTCAGAGACTTGAAAGATGCAAATATAAATTCCATTTGAGCTTTTATTCTGTAGGACCAAGGACACAAAAAAATTAAATGAAATGCAGAAAAACTCTAGAAATGAAGTGATAAATGTTGAGAAATTAATCTCTGTTATTTGCTCTTAATAGTTTAATTTAAAGGTCTAATTTTACTTATTTTGCTCCTTTGAAGAATATAAGTCATGGTTGCATTTTCTTTCTTCTTCAAATGTATGCTGCATTACATTGGCAGAAGTGGACATCTCATTATCTTCTTTCAAGACTAAGTTAGCAATAAGCAATGGAGTCCAAGAAGGTACCAGGAATGTTCTAGACTTGGTGTAATTCACATGAGAATCGGCACAAGGACAATTGAATATACACAATGACTTTTGATAACATTTTCTTTGTTTATCAATGCTTTGATCTCACAGTTTACATGACACAAGTTTGTTGTAGAAAATTATAAACGCTTATTTTATTTAAGGTAAAACTTTAGCTCCTCAATAATTTTTGTTCTCTATTTTTTTTTTATTCCTTTAAAGAAGAAGGCAACTGTTTGGAGGTTTTTTTAATTATTTCCAGTGTACTCTTATTAAAAAAAAGAAAAGAAAATACCATAACTGAGATTAAAAAATTAAAAGTAACTAATAATATCTAAGTCTATTGAAATTTTTTTCATTACCCTGAGAAGACAGATGTAATGCAGTGAAATTAATTTTTTTTTTTTGCAATCATGTTCAACAGGAAAGACATCTTTCTGTGAACTGTGAAGCACATTTTCAATGTTCGTATTTTGTAAATAATATCCTGATTCTATTGTACTTTCTTGTAAGTCTTAACAGGGCTTTTTTTGAGATCTTAATTTCAAATAAATTTTTCTTGTTACATATCAACAGGTCTGTTTTAATTGTTTAGGTAATTTAATGAATTGAAAGACTTCAAATTTTCCATTCTTTGCACACTTCCCTCAGGCCTCATCTATTTGTAGGTAATTATAATTTATCAGTTGTTTTGCTCTTTCTGTATTTGAAAATTAGTTCGGAACATGGTTTTGGGGGAGCCAAATTCAACATTGAACTGATTTGGAAATATTATGATGTTGCATGATTTTATGAAGCGAATAAATAAACAAAGAAGGGCACTTTGTTAAAACTTCTCAGAAAGTTTTCATTTTAGTGTGGTGAAGTTGTTAATGATTGTAAATATTTCTATGACAGACATATTTCACAGAAAAGGGAAAGAGAAACTAAATTGATAGTATAGAAATCATCTACAGGAGCTTCTGCTCTCAGCTGTCCCAATTATATTACTGATATTTTCTAGACAAATTGACAAAATAAGAGGTAAGTCTGACTGAATTAGAGCACTGCACGTTTCTTCACCAAAATTTACTGCGCTGAGGTCTATTCTGGCATGGGCTGGGGAAGCTCCTAGTGGAAGTACAACAGTGTATTTACAATATCTCTCCAACTTCTGCAATTATCTCAGAAATAACAACATAACAGCTAGTCGTTTCTTGAAAACATAGATGAAACACAGCTGTGTTATATTGCGTAAATTCTGGATTGAGATAGACTTACTTTAGCTAAATATGTTACTGTACAAAGTACATTTTGGGCTATGAAGTGATTTGCAAGGTACTTGCTGGGGAGACAGAACGATGGAGGTACAGGTCACTGCTCTGTCAAATTATGATTATTTTTTAGTCCTCAAGAGTTGTAAAAGTTTCTCTTAATCATCCTTGTTTGAGATAATGCATTTTTTGACACTTCTTTTATTGGTGCATAGGATAATACCTTAGTATTTTATCTAGGAAGTGGAAGGTATAGTATATAGTAACTTACGCTGTCTTATTCAGATGACTGCAGAGCAAACAGTCTTAATGGAGACTGCCACATGCCCACTGAATGCCCTGAATACCAGCTTGTTAGGTGGTTTAATGGGCATTCTGGGGCTAAGAGCTCTCTGCCTCTGAGAAGTGGCAGTCCATTATTTCACTGTAATAGAGTCTAGAAAAATATGGAAATTTACAATGTTGTCATAGGAATGCTAAACACTATCTATATTGTAGTGTATATTTCATATATGTTGTCTTTTTCACTACTGTGGTAGGCAAGGAATTGATTCAAGAGATGTAAGAAAAGCAAACTCACACACAGGTTTCAGACTAAGTAGGTGGGCTCACATCAGCACTTTTAGGAAATGACAAAGTTCTCCCCTGTCAATGTGTGCAGTAACAGTGAAAAATCCATCTGGCAGAAGGTAACTGTGAAGTTAGTAGAAAATTGATTTCATAGTTTCTATGAAAATTTTAAACTCTTGCGTGCTCCTTTCAGACTTTAAATAGTTTTCAACAGTGAATAATTAAAGGAACTGTAACAATATTACATATCTGCATATACAGTTCTAGTGGTTTGGCCCTGGCTGGAAACCTGGTGCCTACCAAAGCCACTGTGTCATTCCCTTCCTCAGCTGGACAAGGGAGAGAAAATATAATTAAAGGCTTGTGGGTTGAGGTAAGGACAGGGAGAAATCTTTCACCTGTTACTGTCATGGGCAAAATGCAGGGAAATCAGTTTAATTTATTGCAGACCAAATCAAAAGGGGGGGATGAGAATTAAAGACAAATCTTGAAAATACCTTCTACCCATTGCTCCGTTCTTCCTGGTTAAATTTTAGCCCAAATTTTCTTTCCCTCCTCTCTCCCACTGGCTCAGAGGGATGGGGAATGGGGACTGTGGTTAGTTCATCACTTGTTGTTTCTTCTCCTTCTTCCTCCTTCCAGAAGCTGTTGGTTCAGCACCCCAACTGAAAA
The DNA here is from genome assembly GCA_013397155.1 of Irena cyanogastra. Classification (NCBI taxonomy): domain Eukaryota; kingdom Metazoa; phylum Chordata; class Aves; order Passeriformes; family Irenidae; genus Irena; species Irena cyanogastra. Next base: position 93,514 of record VWZV01015477.1, read on the forward strand.
CTATTCTTAAAACATCTTGCCTCTTTGTATGTCATAATCTGATTGTTTCAACACACCCACTTTCAGATTATTCCATCTCTCTTCAGAACTGTCCATTTCTGTGCCGTGAACATTAGTCACGTTATTTTGACACCTGCATCACACATGTGCTGCTACACTTTCTCCTCTATGATGAAAATTTGCATGCAGTAACAAGTGAAAGCCACCAAGGCATCTTCTCTGCTCCTGAGTTTCATATATGACATGCAGTTTACTGATCTCTCATTTACTTTCAGGAGCAGTAGAAAGTCTGTGGGGTTTCTCTATATTCAAATACTCACTCAGTCCACCATATAGAGACTCATATAGAAAAGGGGAAAAATATTGTGGAAGTGGGTGGTGGGTTCATTTTCATGACCAACAGTGTGGGCATCTTTGTCTGACCCCTATCCAGAGCACATAGTTTTCTGCCTGAGTCTTATTTGCTGCACCAAGATGGATCTGACCAGTCATCCTGTTACTATGATCAATGCTTTCTTAAGTGATTCTGTACAATTTATTTAACTAATAAACCTTGAATCAATTTAATTAGTTTCCCATTGTTTCAAGGCATTTAAGGCATGTGTCTACCTTTAAGCAAATGATTAACTGCATTATGTTCAAAGGATGACTAATCACACTTTAAAAAGGTTTAAATACGTCTTTGAGGATAACCTTAATTTTTACACTCAATAACAACTGTAAGTGAAGGCTTGAGACATCTAATCATCAATCTTTTCTTCCTGTTATCCAAGGGAACAAGATTGTTCTTAGATCCTACATCTACACTGAGTTCTTGCGACATGTAGCTGCTTAGAGTCTAGCATTTAATTCTTGATCCCTGACACATTCCTATCAGTGTACTTCTATAACCAGACAACCCACGGCTGACTGCAGTTTATCTTAAAATTCCCTTTAAAATGCTAGAACCACTACAGAGGAAAATTTCAGTTAAATTTACCAAAAAGCTAATACAATTCCTGCCTGCCAATTAAGTACTAGTACCATATGAAATAGCATGCTGCATTTCATCTTTCAGAGCAAGAAAAAACATGAAATAATTAAGCCATGCACATGAAGACGCAAAAAGGGAGCTGCACTGACAATACTGTAAGTATTGGAGGGTAAGGATATTGCTTTCTGGCTGTGGTGGCAGGCAAATACTGTGATTTTTTTTTTGTTACAGCCATCTATGAATTCCAGTAACAATACATGTTCCAGGTGAGTCAATTGGTGGAAGCAAAGTCTGGTGACATGGAAAGAATACGGAGATGCTGCTTGCCACTGTAGGAAGAAAATTCATGTGGCCAAAACTCAAGCTGAAGCTGACAGAACTGTGGGGGAAAATAAAGAGTTTTTTCAAATACAATAATGACAATAAAACAGTGTAAAAACAACATTTAATCCATTACAGTATGAAGATGGTCATCTCAAAAGCAGGGACATGAACAACACAGAGATATTTAATATATTCTTTGCCTCTGTCTTCCACAGCTGGATCCCTAAAAATCTATGGGGTCTGATGGTATCCTCAAAGTGCTGGATGATGTCATCACAAAACCTCTTTTGATGATTTTTCAGCAGTCTTGCTGCTGAAGAACAAGAGGTCCCAGCTGACTGGAAGCTGGACAATGTTTTCTTGATTTTCAAGAAGATAAAGAAGGAAAACCCTGGAAACTACAGGCCTGTCACTGAAGTCTCACTTCATTGCCTGGTAAATTTGTGGAGAAGATTATTCTGTGAGGTATTAAAAAACACCTGAAAGACAATGGAATCACTGGTCACAGCCAGCACAGCTGGGGGAAAGAAGGAAGGAGTTGTCCACTGATTTCCTTACACAGCAGAAAAATTTGTGCTAATTCATTTGTTGAAATATTCACAGTGAATGCGATATCCTTAACTACATATCAGATGTTGGATATTTTGGGACTCCTGATTACATTAATTATACCATAGAAAATAAATAATCTTCAAAATGTAAATACACAATTACACACATTTTGTATCAGTCCTCATGCTCTTCTATCCTTTTACTTCTAGTCACTTTGATTTCAGCAGAAACAGAATTGACACTTTGATAATTGGAGACCTTGGTCTTCCCACTCTCCATTTCTTTAATATGTGAATAACTTAAATAAGGTTACAACACCTCTGTCCCACCTCTTTCAAACTAAGTATCTTGACAGGTGATGTTAGAAGGCATTAGTTTATGGTCCACAGACATTTATTCCTTAAATATCAATTTTCTTTGTTTGTAAATTTGTCATAATTTTTTTTTCTGTGGAGGGAAGCTGGCCCACAGTCTTCCAGGGAGCAGTTAATAATCTATTCACTTAACAGAAACTCAGGAAAAGCTGAGTGAGGTAAAAGTCTGCCTGTGTTTGTATAGAGCTAAAATACACACACAAGCACAAGCACTAATGCACACAGTATAAATAACAGGTATGTTCTGATCTAAAGTGTCAGAATGACAACCTCTTTAAATTCTTTTAAATGCTTCACAGGAGCAGAACCTGCCCATTTAGATATTCAGTGGCATGAAAAGTGCTAGCTGTTGGACAGATGAATAAGATTCATGTTGACAGCTGCTTATAGCTCTTTTGGCTGCTATTTATAAAGTGGGGAGGTGGGGACACAAATCTGTCTATGTCAAGCTAGATGTTTTGATTTCACGATTGCAGGTGATAGCAGTAACCTATTACATGTGGTAGATGCTCTATAAATTAAGCACAGTGTCATCACCGAGGGGTACGTGCTCTGTTATTAGTGCAGACTGGTTGAAGCTGTTCTGAGGAATGTGGTTCACAGCCATTAGTGTTTTCCACTGTGGTTTTTGGTTAAATCCTGACAGTTACACTGGAACTGTCACGTTCCAGTCCATCTCCCACAGTTTCTTAGATCAGCTTGGAAAGCATGTGTCAAAAATACATCTGAAAAATGTTAATTTCTTGTAGCCTCTTGCTTTAAGTATTTGTGGGAAACATCCTGATAGATCTTTGTTTTTAGAAAAGTGAAATTCAGTGATGAAAAGGATCTTATGATTTCTTCCTGCAAAGAACTTCTTCCCAATGTAGTATTTACTGAATATTTGCTATCTTGTATTTACCAATGTCTTTCCTTCTCTTACCTGTTTTTAAAATGTGACAGAAAATATCATTTCTGAAACTAACTGTAGGTGAATATTCTACACCAAGACATTTTCACTGACACCCAGATTAAATTTCTATTATTATTATCATTCCTGCTATTATTTTACTGTTTGAAATTATGTTTTGTATTACCATAAATGACTCCCCCCTCACATATTTTCAACCTTCTGACATTGCTAACCCTAGTGAATATAGAGAATATAGCACAGAGGGCATCTGTTTTCACTAAGAGATTGGGTCAGTTGCAATAGGCATATTGCCCAGTTGTGCAGGATGACATACCTTTCTTTTCTTGTGTTCATAGGTATATAAAATCTGAATGTACCAACAACAAATACTGTCAATATACAGGGCTGCCGTGAATGCAAAAACTGTTTTGGGAAAACATTTGTATTTCTAAATGGGAAATAGCCATTAAATTCTGTTCTTTTCCAGGAATATGCAAATACGTCAAATATTTTTTTTCGTATTTTCTTTTTCTCTTACTCTCTTTCGATATTTTGCACAATATCCATGACCATAGGATATCAGTGCTTTGAGTTTTGATATCTAACCATTATTCACCAAAGGTGTGAATGGACTTACTACTTGAATAATTTTCTTCACCAAGTCCTCATGTGGACCTGTATTTCATATTAGCTAGTGGTGTACTGAACCAGTGAAATAGAATCTCATGTATGAATAAGACTCATTTGCCTAAACAAACAAAACTAAGAGCATTCTGGGAAAAAAGCAATAAATGTGTAATCACAACAAGAAATCAGGCCAACCACACTTTATGAAGTCCTTCAGATTTTCCCCAGATCTAAGCTGAATTCATATAATGCCTTCATCTAAATCATCTACCTGAAGTCATTTGTACTGACTTTCCACAGAGAAATTTGCTGTTCAGTGCAGCCAGTGTTCAGTGCTAGAATTTGGCAGAAACCTGTCTTGCTCAGCAACATTTATTAGCAATGGAAAATTCTAAAACAAGTGAGGGAAACAATTATGGGTAATTTCATGCAAATGTGATCATTTGGAAGAGGGAAATGCTCCTCAAAATTAGAAAAAAATATAGGCATGTGGATTTGGATTTTTTCAATATTTTTCAAGTGTCTTTGCAGTGCAGGTTAGAAAACTGATCTTATAGACATATATAGCATGGTTTATCAGTAATGGCCCTCAGTAGTCAGCCTGGAACTGGTTAAAAGACCTCAGTACATGGAGCTGCCTGACACTGTCTTTACTCTGGTATTGTGCCAAGATACTGCATTTATACTGCTTTTGAGACTCAAATTGCCCAGTGCTATCTGGGCTCATAAAGCCATCTGATAAGCTCCTTGCTCTCAATCCCTCCGTTTCACAGGGTAATCAAAGCTTTGAAACCAAAAGGTTAATTTGCACAGAAAATGGTGTTTGAATGGCCATGAGGAGCATTGACTTGTACTACCTCTTTTCTAAGTAAAAACTGTATAGTAACTATAATTTTAAATGTTAAGGGTAAAGTTTCAGTTGTGTGCAAACAGGTTCTAGCCTAAGAGGGTAACACACACAGACACAGACAGGTGCCTTCATGACCCTTACATGACCCTTCATTGCTTGGCTGCCACATCTCCAGACTCCAGAGAGTGTGGGTGGCAGCAGCCGAGTACCACCCAGCTGGTGACCCAGGAGGGATGCCCTGGTATCACGGGGCAGCTTCCATCAACGTCACATATGTCTCTCTGGCAAACTGCAGGATTCCAGGGATGGCACCTCCACGTCAGGCTTGCTGTCTCTACACTATAAGAGGCCCACTGAAGTACAAAACTAAAAATCTTGCAAATGCTCAAAGCATAATCCTAGTACTTCCAGCTACTTCATTGCTCCCAACATAAATACTTCCCTGAAGGAGTCCACACAATGCAGGAGCATATTCTTACCTCAGTTCTGTATTGCTTTAGGCCCACAAGATTAGAACTACATGACTTAGAGTAAACATGGGAGAAACGATGATAATTTCAATTATCTGTGTAGGAATTTGATGTTCATTAGCTAGTTATTCATGATCCCTCTCTAGCAATCAGTGAACACCTATTCACTGAGCGTATTTAATCCAATCCTACAAGTTGTCTAAATTATAAGACTTTGACTCCAGATGGAGTTCTGCTTGGATTAAATTCCAACAGTTAGCTGATAATTAGGACAGTAGAAATAAGTGATTTAAACTTTACTCTTGTACATTTTTGTTGGGAGCAATTAGAATGGTAACTCTCCAACTATTGGAATTTCAGAATAAAGGAAGATATAATTTAGAATATTAAAAAAACTATTTTGTGAACACTCTAATTTGATTTCATGACAAGAACAAGGCAATTAATTAAATCTGAAGAGCTGCTGAAGACAAGAGCTATAATCAATGAGTTAAATAAAATCCAATGACAGAGAGTTTGTTTACAGACAATTTTAATCCTATGGGAAGAAAAGAATAAATAAAATTTCATGTAATTTCTTTTAAAGTATGCCAATTACATACAGTGGCTCTTCCCCTCATCACCTCTGTCAAATTGTACATTTTTTTTAACTGTTATTGTTCTATAAGTTTATAGAATAATTTAGACTGCAAATGAGTTTCTGGGATCATGCGGCCGGAACACTTCTGCTTAGGCAGGCAGAGCCCAGCCTGTATTGCCACATGGGATTATTCAACCTCTGATGCAGAACTTTACTTTTTTCTCCACTAAGGTTCACCTAATTTTTCCAGCTTGTTAAGATTGATATGAATGTCTTGGTTTTTTGTTTGATTTTGGGGTGGTTTTTTTGTTTGGTTTTGTTTTGTTGGATCTTTTTGTTTTTTCTTTTCCCAGTTGCATACAATCTTTACCCAACAGTCTTCATTTCTGAGAAGTCATGCAAGTCAAAGCCCTGACTTCAGTATCAGCCATGCAAACATATGTTGACCTGCAAGATGATCATCTACCATTGACTGAAGTAATATATTTTTATCTATAAAATATGTTGAAAACCACACTTATTATAGATTTCTGTTAAAGGAAAAAAAAAAGGCTTTTAATAACTTCTTGGTATAAATCAGTGTTTCTTGAGTATTTTTTAATTGAGAAGGTTTTAAAAATTTTTTATGGTCTGTGAAGCACCTTGTGTGTTACCATCTCTAAAGAAAAGGTGATGATAACTTTCTTAGCATTAATAAAAGATTAGCGTGGCAAAAAAAAATGGTAATTAGACAGATATTATTAGAAGTCTTTTTGATGAGCAATATCAATACTGAACCCACAAGTGTTTGGACTCGCATGTTTTGCACAAGTTCATAGTAAAATTCATGAGATTTGAGTAGGTTTTCAGCTGGACTGGAAATATATATCTAGCAATTCTTGAGCCATGCTTTCAGCAAAGTGTTTGTTGCTAAGAATATAGAAATGTGGCTTTAGAACTACTTTTGCAATTGCCTTGGGTTTGTGCAGATCAAAGAACATGTATATGATTAGTATCTACATAGTCTTTTTATTGGAAGAATATGTGACTGAATTTTACCAGTGCTACTGACTACCAAAATGAAGATTAGATAAACTCCCAAATCCATAGATGATGGCTGAGTTGTGGGGATAAGTATTTTAATTACCATGGTTTATTTGCTCAGTGACAGTGTGACATTAACCGAGTCTGTGTGAAGTTTTTTTCTAGAGGTTTCCTGTTAGTTTGCTAATTTTTGGCATAAGGACTGACAGTTTAATAATGTCTGTCTATTTAATAATGTCTGTCTAAATAAATGCATCTTTGAGTAACACTTTGGAAAATAGAAGGGTTATGTTTCCTAGATGTACATCACAATTTTCTTAATACCAGTCTAATAGGCCTGGAGGTGTCAATTATCATGTAGATGTTCTTTTGTCATAATAGCTATTTGTGTTATCATGTGTTACATTGTGATTGATTAGGCTTGAGAGACTGTCTTGTATTAGTATAAAGGGAGGTTTACAACTCCTTATCATTCACTTGTCTTTAGTAATAACTCTTTTTTTCAGTCCTGACTTGGAGATATCACTTTAAGAAAAATAATTGTTCTCACTCTCATTATTCAGTATACTACAAGAATAATAATTATTATTTATGCTGATAGCTCATGCTGTTGGTATATAATTAATACAATTTATTTAAAAAAATAAACTTCTGCCAGGCACTTATAGTTATTATTTCATTATTCACAAAATGAAAATTATATCCACTCGGTATATATCTGCCAAACTATGCTGGAACAGGAAGCAAAACATGTTCTGCCTTAAAAACTTTAAGGTCTGTCTCTTTTTTACCTGTTAACACTATTGGACATATGTAAACAACTTCTAAATTAGTTCTGTAGAATGAATTGTGGAGTTCAAGACTGCTAGACATACTTCCTAAGCAAAGACACTGTATAATAAATAACTGTGGATTTGTTACAAATCTCTGTATTTTTATATCTATCTATCTATCTATCTATCTATCTATCTATCTATCTATTTATGTATATATACATATGTACGTTTCCCTGGAGTTTTACTTTGAGCTCTTAAGTTTAAGGAGAAATGTAAATGTATCATGTCAGGACATCTACCTCCCCCTACTCTCTACCACAGAGAGTTGTGCATGAAGAGATAACCCAGGGGCTGAAAGGTCCAGCAAGGGGTTCAGACCTCAGCTAAAGATCAACATTTTAGTCTAGAGAGCAACTGCAGGACGAGATAAAGGAAATGCTCTTGACTAAGAGACACTGTTTTATAGACTATAGAAGACACACGAGTTATTATAGGGGCAGAAGCCTTCTATACACACACACAGCCTGAAAGTGTGGGAGACCTCTCCCCAGAATCTGGACGCAGGTTCCATTGTTACTTCCCTGGGGCTTGAGGGAAAAGATCTCGATGTGTGCTCCATCAACAATTGGTTGGCAGGATACATTGAATCCTAACATTATTTCTTCACTAGCTGTAACATTAACAGGTACCTTTACATATTCTTTAACCTCGTGATGTATATATCTAATAGCAATTTCTCTTTTTGTCTTTATTCCTGTGTAATATATAGTTTAAGTCTTATGTCTGTTCATTTTCTGTCTATTGAATAAATAATTCATTCTGTAATAGACTGAATCAGTCATTATTAAAGAACTTGTGAGTTAGGGTGGGTTTTAGGGTGCTGGCTGCCTCAATAAAGCTACTGCCTGCTGCCAGAGGCCTGGACAAAAGGCAAGGACTTATCTAAACTCCCACATCCATTTGTAACCTGTATAAACACTATTTTTTCCTTTTTTTTCCCTCAGATCCAGTCCGAACATTCTGGTCTGTTTGCATCTCCCCTCCAGTCTTTGGTAGAATTCCCATATGTGAGTGCATAGAAATTGCATTTACCCCCACCCCAAATTCTCCCCCTACCACTCTACAAATTAAATAAATCACGGAACAGTTTTTTTCAGCAGCACATGTTGTGCATTGGCTTTAATGGTATCTGGGTTTCTGGCATGGCACGGGTGAGGGAAGGCCATGTAGGTGCTGCTGTTTTATCAAGGTGGTAGACAGGATGAGGAACTGCAGTGGCAGGGGTGAGGAGGTTAAAGATAGTAAGAAAACAGCCTGGCTTGATGTTTTCCCCTTGCTTTCTTTTGTCTTGGCACAGATGTAACCTGGGTTGTTGTGACTTGTGTAAAAAAACATATCCTCCTGATGTGTAACATTTTAGGGCTGTATCTGCTGACTTTACCTACACTAAGGGAAGCGATTTAATATTGGTCAGACTCTGTAGGAAAAAAAACCCTGAAGTGTTCTTTGATATCAGACGTTTTGAGAGAGTTTAGACTACTGGATTTTTCCAAGGATAGATCACAAAATTCTTTCCTCATCCGTCTCATAGAGACAACCTCACTCCAAAAGGATTTTGGAGGCTGCATTCTTGCTGTATGAGTAAATTATTCTCTCATCAAGTCATTATATATAACTTTGCCAAATCTTTCAAGAGGAATATAAATTTTACCAAGTGTAAATCATTATTATTCAAACTTATATTATCTGCATTACTAACTGGCAACAGTGTGTTTCTCTTGCTAAAGAGACATAATTAAATAAAAAATAAAGAACTCAAATCTTAAAAAATAAAAAAACAAAAAAAACCCCCCCAAAAAAGAAGAAAAAAAACTTGCTTTAGGGCTTGCTGCAAACTCTATAGATTTAGGACTTCTTTCTTTATGTTGACCAGACAACATCTATTTGGATGTAACCTCTTGTTGGGATGGACTGTCTGGACAGAAGACCTGAACACTTTGTGTTCAGCCTGTCTTGTGAGACAGAGGTGTTATTGCGCTGTGAGGCTGGTGGAAGAAGTGTTTCTGTGGCTAAAACAAAGCAATGTTTTTTCTTACCTACCTTCAAATCTCAAAACAAAATGAGACATAAACACATAAGCAAAAACGATTCATATTTCTAAATTTGAAGTATTAAATATTAATGTGTTCATCTGCTCATCTGCTCCAAACAAAAAGCAGTGCCTGACTAAAAAACAACAGCAAAAAGCCCTCAGTGTTTGAGCATGTGATAAACAATAGTCAATAATAAGAAAATGGCTGCAGTAAAACTAAATGAAAGGATAATGAGATTTCACCTTTAATATGGGTATGAGGACCAATTGTCCTGTGTTAAGAAAATCACTGCCACACCACGAGTGGGTGAATAGACATTAGTCAGAAATTGACAGAACACTTGTATGAAAATGGAGACAAAAGATTAGGGTCACTTAGCCAAGGAAATAGGTGCATAAAAAAGAAAATTATTCAAAAATATGTAAAGCTGCTTAGGGCAGATGTTGCTTGCTCTCATTTGTAATAATACAAGAGCAATGGGACTACATGGTAGACCTGAAAAGAAAAGAAGAGGAAATTAATAAAAAATACTTTTCAAAAATATGCAGAATCTATTGTCAGAGAAAGTGATCAGAGCAAAGAAACTGGGAACTAGATATATGGAGAAATAATAGGGGATTGTCTACAGAGTTAATTGCAATGCATGTAGCACTAATTGGTGGGGATTGCTAAATTTTCATATTCAAATCTCCTGTCTCCTGTTAATTTTCAGGCTTCAATCTCCTGCTTAACACTGGGTTGAAACTAAAGGCAGGGACAGACTATCTCATGCTGTCTACTATAGGCTTCTCAGGCTTACTCTAAAGCATCTTTTACTAGCCCTCATTGGTACAAGAAATTAGATCTGAATTTGAAATCTGATTAATTTTTCTGGTCTTGTAATCCTGCCTTATATTTTTCCACTTTCAGCTAAGATATTTAAAACTACCTGAGGATCTGTCTCTCAGAAGCATAAAGTTAAGGAACAAAAGACTAAACAGCCCATGCACAAACTTTCCAAATATGATTGATTCTTTTATAAGTCAACTAAAAGCCTTATGAGTTTGCTTTTCATTGCAGAAAAAAGATGGAATTTGAAGATTCTATTCTATAAAACCCTCTGAAGAGCATCACAGTTCTGTGCAATAATCTATAACTGTATTTTCATTGTAGATATCTTTTATTTTATAATAGCATTTTATATTCTCTTGAGCCATGATTCAAACACCATAGGCAAGATTCATCTGCTGCAGATGAAAAGAAGCAGACAACATCCCCCTGGAGTCTGTAGTTGATATTCTGCTTCAAACATAGAAATTGAATAGTTAACTTTCCAGAATGAAAACAACTTATTTAGCACTATTATGAAAAATTATTCTCTCTTTTAAAGTAAAACTGACAAACCAGTTTTTGAGAGCTCTTGTGAGAAGCAATTTTATATACGTGCATGTAGGTGTATTTTGAATTACTTTTTGTCTAGAAGCAGGATGTTTGCAGTGAAGCATTTATGTTGTTTTAAGTAAAGATGGTTTTACTTCCTCCTTGTTATTTCATCAAATGCAGTTTAGACTAATATATTCAAAATAAGAGGTTTCACAAATCACAATCAGACAAAGCATCAGTCAGATTTATTATAATTTCTAACTCTTGGTCAAAGAAATTAATGCTTCTGCTAATAGTTCAATGAACAGGCCTATCACCCCACAAGCATAGTTATTAGAGGTGCCTTGGGACTTCCAGTTCTCAAACCAGCTGGAAAAGGGGCTATCACACAGAAAATAGTCTGAGACTCTGGGAAAAGATAGATAGAGTGCACTGTGTCTCTGTGTTCCCCTAGCAGCTGCTCACAGAGCGCTAACGCAATCTCGGAGGAGCCTGCCTGCCGTTTCACTTGTAGGGTGACTGCAGCTCTCTCTCACCAGCTACTTCATGTGAGATAAATGCAGAGGAAGAGAAGGGTACAAAATAAGTTAACCCTTCAGTGATACAGGTGGAAAAAGTGTAGAAGCAGGCATAGAAAATGCAGAAGGAGAAAAATACAAAAGACCTAAAAATGGACCAGAAGCTGTAGGAAAGCAGTTTCCCTAGAAATATGTGTGCTAAATGATGATGTGCGAGACACGACATGTTTTCAGTGCTTATTTATTCAGAGAAACAAATTTTTCAGGATGCTTACTTATATGGGGGCTGGCAAGCCATGTTTCAGTGTGATAAGAAACCACCACAACCTGAAGAATTCATTTCAGTATTCCCAAATTATTCAGGTATAAAATAAAAATCAATCTAGGGGAAAAAAAAAAACCAACAAAACATTTTCAAGCTTAAAAGATGATTTTGAATTTAAATATTTTTTTGTAGAAATGATCATTGTCTATCCTATATGCTATGTACTTTGAAAGACCAGGGCCTCAGTCAAGTGCTTAATTAACAGATTTATTTCTGTGGTAAACAAGCTTCCAAAGTCTGTCATTACCTACTACGGAGAGATCTTCAGATTTAAAAAAAGGGAAAAAAGCCACTCTCGTAAATAATTCCATGTAGTTTGAAGAGCTCTCTCTGTTTGATTTGTAATAATGATCTTGCTGTAACAAAAAGCTTGGACTACTGTCTGCAACATTTTGTTCTGCAACCGACTCTAATGTAAGGCACCAAAAATCAATTAGTAGAAAAAGATGTTTGCATTTTCTAGGCAAGGATTGTGTCATTTAAACCACTTCAACATTTTGTGGGAAATCTTAGATTTGGAAGGACCTAACCATACTTCCCCTGCCCCCAACATAATTCTAAAATGTCATATTAAAATTATATCATGGTGATGCTTCTGAAGGCCAGTAATCATTTGAAGAATTTGCTTTACAGGACTGCTGTTCACCTGCTGTAGAAATAAACCTCAGTGCATGCCATCTGTAAAACCCTTCTCAGTACTGCAGTGTGTTCTGACCACAATTGTTTGCTTTTCCATCAAAGGAAAGGTGTGGCCACTATCTCTTTAAGACCCTCAAATTTATTGTAAGTACCTGTCAAGGAGTAAAAAATAAGCAGAAGTCTCAAATCAAGATAATTTCTTCAGCAGAGAAGTTTAGATAAAAGACTGGGGAGGGAATTTCTGAATTAAGCATCATTTTGAAGTATCCCTTTCCTTCTAGATCTTATCTGTGGGATCCTTTACATTTGACTTTTTCTAATTGACATTTTCTTCTCCCTGTCCATAATAGCTGACACCCATTATCTGTAATCCAAAATCAATGCTTAAACACTTGTTTCTTCATGCTCAGGTGCGCTGGAGAGATTTCAGTCACAGACCTACAAAAATCTCTTGGAAATACTCAAAAGCAGTGACTACCCTGTAATTGTTGATCAGGCAATTTTGAAGAGATATTACTAAAATTTCATGCTCCATTGCACTGATACACTGGGAATAAAAAAATATAAAAACGGAAGAAATTTCTATGCATCTTTTTTTATTAATTCTTTTTATTGCCTTATAATTTAAGGGAAATAGAACAGCTTGATCATAGTAAATATATTGTATTAACAATTGCTGGTACTCTTAAATGGGTAGGAAATGCTTTTGACAGATGGTGCAAACCTCTTTCCCCCCAAAATAAAACCTATTACTGAAAGCAAAAAAATTTAAAGGTCATTTTGTTACCACTCTCTCCTGTGCACCAGATGTCACAGTATAAGCAGAGAAAGTTATTGCTCTTTTTCTCTAGGACATGGAAGAGATATTTTAAGGTCATGGTAACAAAAAACAGCAGGTAGACATGATCACAGCTGTACATCAGGCTGGAGAAGTTTTGCTTTTCCATCACAGAGATCCCCAGTGAATAGCCCTTCAATAAGGACAGTTAGGATTTCCCTGTGTAACAATTACTTTGAGGTCAATGAGTAGGAGTTGGACCAGGCCCTACAAGCATGGGTGGCTGCAGTTAAGAAGCAGGTAATTTCTGGACCCAGAAGATCTAAAGCCACAGATTTCCACTTTAATTCAAACAACTGAATTAAAAATCTGATTTGTGTCTAAGATACTCAGAGTAAGTCAGTGAAAAAAAAAAGTATTACCATATGTATTGTTATTACATTTATTTTAATTACAGAATGTATGCAACATGTGTTGCAAAATAAAAGCTCATAAGAGCATAGATGCTTCAAATCAATCAAGTGTTTTCAAAATAGTGCAGCTGGATTCTTGGCTCATGTAAATTATCATCTCTTCACTAAAGTCAACAGCTTTATGCTTACTTAAACCTATTGGGGATTTGGTCCTATGCCAGATTAATACGAATCACTTAAAGGATTAATTTCGGTTTAAAAGTGTCAGATATAATTTTTGGTTCAAGAAGATAGTCACGAGTCTGACAGGTTTTGACAATAAAAGTTAATTACAAGCAACACATGATGAAACAGAAGCATGAACATCTGATTTCTGCAGACTCTAGAGGCTGTGCAGTTGTAAATGAAGCACAGTGAGAAATCACTCAGCCAAAATGCATAAGAGAATATCTCAATTATGAAACTAACAACAAAATCATGTCTATACAGTTTAGTTACCAAAACAAATTAGGAGATTTAACTAAGGCACAATTGACTACTGTCTTTTAACCTGTAGCAGATTGAAAAAATACGACCTTATCTGTACTGGTCCACTGAAATATTTGTAGTTACTTTCCTTGTGAACTTGAACATAAAAATGCTTTTTGTTGGTGCAGATGTTTTGGTCTCATGGAAGTTAACAATGGAGAGCCATTAGCTTTTGTTAAAGGAGAACAGAGATAGTCCTATTTTCCATTCCCTACTATTCCACTGAGCTGAAACAGTAAGTATCTAACCTGCCAACTTATACTTTTGAAGAAAAGGCCTTAGTCGTACTTTTATAAATTGAATGTGTGTGTCTGTGTGTTTATGTATGTGTGCAGGTACATGCATTTGGATATCCGTGTAATCTACAGAACTCAGAGTTTCATGGCACTGCCTGTCAAGGGCATCCCTAAGCTGATTAAAGACACAGATTTGCCTTTTTGGGTTCCCTCTCCACAAATTTTAATAAAAAACTCATTTTAATATACCACAGTAATGCAGTCTAAAATGTCTTTATCTCAGCCAAAAAAAAAAAATGGCATTATGTCAATGCTGCTTAGGGGAAAATCAGCAAAGATAATCCTAAACATGATCTTAGTACTTGTTTTATTTGACCACAAAGTTGAGTCAGGGGAAATTTAGGTTGGATATCAGAAAAAAAAATTTCACTCAGGGCAAGGTTGGGCCCTGGAATGGGCTTCCTAAGGAAGTGGTCTCAGGACCAAGCCTGCAGAGTTCAAGAAGCATTTGGACAGTGCTCTTCAGGCACATGGTGTGACTCTTAGGGTGACCTGCACCTGGCTGGGAGTTGGACGCAGCAATCCTCATGGGTCTCTTCCAACTCAGCACATTCCATGATTCTAGGAAGTCTCAGGGCCCTGAGGACTTCAGAAGGCTCCATCCAAGACCTGAGCAGCCTCCACTGGGGTTTCCCATTAGTGGCTTCCAGCCCACGGGCCAAGGGGCTTAAACAGTCTGGTCCACGTGGCTGGCAGCCCTGCCTCCAGCAGTGCTGGCTTCATGGATGGATGGCCCAGCATGACCCTGGACCTGACTGCACCTCACCTTGTGTGGTGGTCCCCAGGCCTGCTGCTGTCCCCACTCTGAATCTGGCTAGGTTTCCTGACCTTTCCCTGTTTGATGGGGCAAAGCTCTGCCTGGGCTGTGGCCACAGCCTGGCTTCCATTGTGGAGCAGCCTCCTGCGCCCTGACGGGAAGAAAAATGGAACAAGGGACATGGAGTAAGTGCCCTGCACAACACCCCCTCCATGTCAGAGGAAAGACAGAGTTCTATGCATATCTTTTACGATATCTTTAGTGACAGTTCTTCAAATATTCACACAAGATGCCCTGGACAAAGATCCAAAAACTAATAATTTTATTTTCCGATCTGGAGACAATATCTCTTGGAATACCAGGTTAGAAAGGCCAGTACAATATTCATGTTTTAGGCAGCACTAATTCTTAATGATTTCACCATGATTCTAGCTCTTGAAAATTTTCTTTTTGTCAGTTTTCTAAATAGTAGGTGTTTGGAGTGGTGTCCTTACAGATGTCCAGCAGCTGATAAAATGTGATTCATAATTACAACAACATTGCATTTACTTCATCAGAACAGCAGCTAGGAAAGAGGTTTCCTCCTGTGATTCAAGACTTATCACTTGTATCCGAAGGCATAAAGTTATATTCCTCAGCTCTTATCATTTTATGGTAACTGCAGACGATTCACCATTTATGACAATGTCATGCTTACCTATCAAATTTATCAGATTTTTTAAAGGTAAACAACTCTGTCATTCTCTTTGCCATCCTATTTCTTTTGCACATTACTTGCTCAAAAAAGAAGAAGTATTTTCTGTTCTTTCTTAATTTAAATAGAAAATCTCTTACTGAATTGTGAACGAATTACTGAATTACTTCACAGTTCTGTGGAATTTTCTGCTGTTTTCTCTCCACACTTACTGAAAATGAAAGCCTACAGCAGAATATGGTGAGTTTATATTAGAACCATGCTCTAGACCTGTTATTTCTTAATTTATGCTTCCATCCTTGACATTGATTTGGAATTTAAAGGGTCTTAAGTAGAGGACAGATATTGAGTATCCAGTATCTTTTCACTATGCTAAAGCACAATATTGATTCCAGGGTCTGTGTGTGTATATATATATATATATAAAAAAGACAATTACATGTCATGTACTCATATGTCAAAAACATGGTGGACAAAACCTTTGGTTGCAAAATACAAAAAATTATGTACTACTTGTAATAATATTAATAAAAATATTGTTAATGCATAAAGATAGTAGGTGTCTCATTCTTTCCATGGAGTGGTCACCAGAGTGGGATGATTGTGACAATGGATAGCACTATAATTCATCCAAGAAACTCTCTAACTTTCTCTAGGGAATTGTTTCTTAATCTATAAAAAATTTGAATTTTAAATTTAACTTTTCATCTACATACTTGATTATTCAGTCTACAAAACTCTGGCTGATTAAGGAAGATTAGTGGAAAGAGTGGTCTTTTTTGAAGTTACAAATCCCAAAAAAGGATCTCAGAGGTGTCTCACCAAATATTATTAAGTTATTCACAAGCATTCACCGTGTGATAGACTAATTTCATGTATAAAAAAGAATAAAGATCTTAAATGGAATATCAGGAGGAAAAAAAGGTACCTCCTGTAATTCAGCCACAGCTTCACTAGAGTAATATCTCATAAAATGAGAAAAAAGAACAAAATAACCCAGAAAAGATTGATAGCTATAGATGAAGCCATATTCACTGAGTTACAGTGGCTACATAAGTTATAAATGGCATAGCTACGGATGAATAAAGCAGTTACTGTAACTATAAAAGCTACGCTACCATTACAAGACACTCACTTTATTTATTCGCTATGTATAAAGTGTAATTTTAAGGAGAGTTTTACTGTCTTACATTATTCAGCGGCGTTAAAAAAGGAACTATCTGTGAATAGAAATGTGTCATGAATGCTCATTAGCTCATAAATGCATTCCTAGAATGATGCACCTAGAATGGATTAAGTAAATGTTTTTCTGCATCTGTTTATTCTGAAACACTAAGAGTAGGTAGGAAAATTCTGTTGCGATACTGCACCTTTTGTGTAACCTATTCCTTAAATATTAAATACAGCCAAGAAAGAAAACAGGACTAAATAAAGAAAGTCCACATTTTATAAAAAGTAAAATGCTTCTCTTACAACTTAATTTATGTTTTTATGGAAGAATAAAGGTATCACTCATACTGTCTCCCAGGCTTTTAAAAAGCTTCTCGTCCCATGTTATGTGAACTGTGTGACAGAAGTGTAGGAGAGCAATATCCAAGCTGGCTCAGGCATGTCCCAGCAGTGGCACAGGGAATGCCACACAGCGTTCACTGACATACTGAGAATATAAGTTACATCAGGTTACCTCTCTGCAGAACACCACCAGGCATCTAATGCTGAGATTACTCACACACAGTAGTGTATACACCTTTTGAACCTTCTTTCTTTGTTGTAGGATGCTTTCAACTTCTCCTTCACTGAGCGGGGGGAAAAAGGGATTGATTCTGACCAATAGCTGATTGATGCTGCCATCACTAGGATGCTGAGAGGGAAGGTCAGATGTGAAGTTTAACTGACCACTAACTTTGTGAATGAAATCTAATGTTTCAGTCTATGTTTTTTTTAGTTTTTTGCTGGAACAAGGAATAGTTTTTGTCATGAATAACATTTTTATTTGCCTTTTTAAAAATTTTTATGACAGAAGAAATAAATGAAATATTGAAGCTAGAAAGTTCTTGCAACCTGAATACTTTTTGAGTTGGAGAGGAAAAAAAAAGACTTGGAGCTAACACTGGGCCTTAAGAGTTCAAAACCAGTGCCCTATTCACTGAATCTATCAGCCTTTTAACATGCTTCTTCATACTGCATGCATATGCTTAATTGACTGCGCAGCCACAGATCTTTAAATGCCTGAGTAAAATGAGATCCTCAGAGGGACAGCACAGCACTGAAGGCTTTCAATGTCTGGGTGCTCATATTCACTGTTCTAGTCAGATTGGGAATGCTTTATTTTATCAGATCGTTCAACATTTCATAATATTTGCCCTTTATATGTTCACAGGGGTTCTTGTATTGACTTCAGTTGCACCTTGATGACTGAAGTCACTATTGACTTCAGTTGCACCTTGATGCATCCTTGTAATTTTAGTAATTAAATTGCCATTGTCTCAAATTAGGTACTCAGTGCCCGTTTGTGAAACCTTTGCTTATATGCCAAGAACTTCAGGTACATTATCTCAGGAAATTTGACTTTTTAAATTTCCTTTTCTTTATTTTTTATTTCTAGCCTAAAAGTAAGGGCAATAGTGCAATATAACAAAGCACATGCCCTTAGAAACTCCGATGAATTGGTTTTCAGCCAAGAAATAACTGGAAGAGGACATGAGAACCAGTTAAGAGAATGAACTGTGGGAGAAAACTTTCATGATTGTGATGAATCTTCAAAGTTCATCTTAAAAATTAACTATACCTGGAGGATTTTCAGACTTGGCTTGAGAGTACATGTCAGTACTCGAGAGCTTAGTGAAGTGACTGAAAGTAATATCTCACAAGGGAAATCTCAGATAGAGGTTATATAACATTTGACTTTAGACTTCAAATATGGTGTTTTCTTGTGCAGTACCCTCAACATTTACATTAATGTGACAAGACTAAGTTTCACCTAAAGATGTTAAGCATTTTGAGAAAGCATGCTGCCCAAATTGTTGGTGGTAATATTTCCAACATACTTCATGTACACGAAATAAATTTTCACCTCATTGTGAATACACCAGCATCTTTTTATTCCATTTTACTCTGCCTGTTGGTGACCTCATCTTCCTAGATAGGTAATATGATAGTTATATTTTAGTTTATAGACATTTTTAAAATCTACAACCATTTCCTACTTTTTTTGGTTTTGGCTTTTTTCCCAGATAAACAAGGCCACATAAAACCAAGTATAAAAAAAAATTATAGAAGTCCTTACACAATTAGTGACCACTGAATAATACATTCCTTGAGAAGCTGGCTCTTGTCTTTGTAGACATCGCCCTCATCACAAACTTCAATATCTCACTCAATCTGTAATACAGGGATAAATATGTAGTAATTTCTGTTCTGATGTAGGTTTCTCCTTATTTATGTAATTTTATTGCTGACAACTAGTTAATAAATGCCATCAGCTGAAAGTGGTTTTATTATTCTCTGCAAAAGTTAAATCTTCTTTTCTGAACTTTCCACTCGGAGAGAGTATTTCTTTACTACTGGATTTTTATAAAACATTTAATGTTATTTTTTTAAATCTCTGTAAGATCCTTTCTAGACAGGTGGGATGTCTATTATGCCCACAGGAAACAAATCCTAGAACATTAATCCATAGACTTCAGTGCAATGTGAGTGTGCCAGGTTTAAGTAGGATTATTTTACATGAACATTTCTTACAGCTGAACTTGTGGGAGTTTCTTCTTATGACTCTGTCTCATCTGACTGATTCACTATCTGTCTGTTATGACAACAGAAAAAAAATTATTATCATGTATTAGAAGTCAATGAACATTTGGTATGTAGAGAAAATAATATTCTTATAAAATAACAATTTTATTTCTAAACTCCTGCTCTGTTGTCATTAATATCCATATTTTCCAAGGAAGCACCTTAGGTGCAGTTTTGTACTGGAAGTCAATAAATTCTGAAATTTAAATAAATAGATATCCACACGATAGATACAATTTGTGCAAGTATATATTCTTGACTTTACCTCTAGGCACAAAATTATGCCTGCAAAATTGAAACCTGGGTTGACATAATTTAAAATACTTTGTAGAAATTAAATCATTGCACCTCACTTAAAAAGAAAACTCAAGAACATAGATGCATTCAGGTCAGAAGACGCAAAGAGCAGAGGTGGAGAAAGGAAGGATAATCTCCATTTCTAAATAGGGAGAAAGCTGCCACAGGAAATTGCAAGTGTAATGACAAGGATTTTTAATAAGTCTATTAAATCAGAAGAGGTAGAAATCACACATTTTCTAAGATGTCAATTCCATCTTTTCTATTTTCTAATGGTATAAAAACCTGTGTAGCCAAGATATGTAAAGATTTAGGATCAGAAGTGATCAAGGAAACATGTAATCAAATGCACAGTTAAACGAGTACGTGCAAAAGGGAATACCACAAACTCAGTAATTTCTTTCATATAAATACTTTAAGAAATAAAAATATAGTAGATAATTCTGTTTCAATTTAATATTTGACATAATATTACAGAGGAGTATTTACAAAATTAATACAATGCAAATCTAGAAATAAAGACTTACAAAGATGGTGAAAAAGTGGTGAAAATGTGGTTCTAGTGAAGATAAACAATAGGACTGAAGGAAGGTCTTTGATGAAATCATCAAGAATGGAGGTTTGGTGTATTTAGTATTAAAAGCGATGAATACAAATAATAGAAGCTTGCTGTGCAAAAATATAAACAATAACTCTGTTGGGGAGTAGAACAGCAGAGGATGGCATTACCATGTACAAAGGACTGGATCAGTTTATATCAAGAACTGGAAGATAATTTATTGTATAAGGTCAGGTTTTAGCATAAGGT
Source organism: Irena cyanogastra (assembly GCA_013397155.1). NCBI lineage: Eukaryota > Metazoa > Chordata > Aves > Passeriformes > Irenidae > Irena > Irena cyanogastra. Next base: position 114,255 of record VWZV01015477.1, read on the forward strand.
TATGCTATTAGAGCCTAAAATCACTTTTCTCAACTGTTCTCATTTACAGAGCGAGAAAAAATTATGTGTCTCAAGTGTAAATGAGAAAGGATGACAAAAGCCTGAATATTATTTGCCTTTTATGAGATGGTCACTGTTGAAATTAAACTTAAATAGAAGGGGTTTATCAGATAAACTAATTGCTATACAGAAATTCTCATTGATAAAATTGTTCTGGCTCTGTGCATTCAGTTACAATTGATTCACATTGAAATACTTGTAACTTTATATGGACGGAAAGAGAATTCTCTGGAGAATTTGTTTTCTGGAATGGTTTCAGAATGACTTAAAATAAATTTCTTTATTTTTCTTACTATGTTATTCTGTTGCTTAGTTATGCAATTCACTATTTAGGAATGGTGCTTCAAACACACAATGTGTTCTTCTGCATTAGACTTATCAATTTCATATATGAATGGATGAACCTCAATAGTAGCTTGTATTCCAGATGATTTCTGGAAAAAGTCCTCATTATATTTTTATCTTCCATTTTTTTCAGCTGGGGAAAATATAAGCATTAGTAAAATTTTTAATTTTATTAATTTAACTATTATTAAGGACTCAATAAAATACAATCGGAAGCTGAAAAAACCTTAAATTTTAAAACTTCCTGGCCAACAAAGAAAAAAAATTTATGCCAAGATTTAGTATTACCCCCACAAAACCCTACTATTGAAAGGCCATCTGATAGGCTCATTGCATTATTTAATTACTCTTCATAGAGTTGAATCATCTGGTAGCATAAACAGGCATGCTAGGTCTTCAAGTTCCATCCTACAGTGAAGTAGATGGCCCTATAATTGATTCCAAGCTTAATTTTAAATTGCTGTCCTGTACTGTGTAGTTCCCACTGTTTCTGCTGCAATCTGTTCTAGAAATGTCATCATTCAAGCGACTGAAAATTTTTGTCTGAAGTCTAGCCTAAATTATTAATGGCCAGGTTGTGCTCATTTGCCTTCTGTGCTCATTTGCCTCATTGTCTTTTTTGCTTGAACTACTCTTATTCTGGTTTTCACTTCTGATGTGACAGTGTGGGTTTTGTTTGTTTTCTTGGTTTGGTTTGGTTTTGGGTGTGGTTTTGCTCTATAAAGCAATTTTCTCAAATCTCTTCTGTTAAAAACCCTGCTGTCTCCTCTTGCCAGATGTATGACAAGATATTTTCTATCTCCTCAATAGAATAAAATGTGGCTTTTCTCACTAGGTTAAAAAAAATTCAGTAACAATGGTCATGTAAAGGGAGACATATTTAAAACACTGAACTGAAGATATGTTAACCAGTATTTATTCATATTCTTATCATGTAGGAAATATAATGCTTTTGCTTACAACATGAAAAAAAAACAAACCCTCACACTTCAAATGGGAACACTGACCCTTTATTTTGATGTATAAGCTAGAAAAAATAGGTTTTTATTTACCATACTGACACTATCTGTGTATATGTCAGGATAGTTACCTTACCTTGTGTTACCTTACCTTACTCATACGCTGTTGCTGAGGCCATATTTATGTTTATCCCAAGGCCATGTTTTATTTTGTAGAACTGATCTTTAAGCTGCAAATGTAAATGTCAGAGAAGGAGCCCCAAATGGGAGCACTCCCTCCTCAACACAGGCATACAGGAAAAACAATCAGTGTTTTGTCTGAGTCCTGCATAATCCTGTGATGCTCTTGTGCATCTAGCTTGTCCCATGACACTGCAAGCAGCTCTCTATGCCTGTCACATCGGGCTATGGACAGTCTGTGTCATTGCAATGCTGGCCTGTTGTCCCTTCAGATTCTTTGGCCAGCACTGCATTTAGAGATTTCAGCCTGACCAATACTAATGACCAGAGAGATTAGAAAATGGCTGGAAGCAGCAGAAGGGATTTTCAGGCAAGTAGGAAAAGGAATCACCTGGGTAGAAGCATCTTGTTTTCAAAACCTAGGCACTGTCTGTTCTCTTCCAGATGATTTGGTTTCCTCAGCACATGAAGACGGCCAAGCTACTGGTACCACCTCACCCTGCTCATCCACTGCCCCTTCTTCTCTATCCTTTCATCAAACAACAGTCCCAGAGGACTGGCTCACTGAAGTGGCACCACTCTAGAGAGTGGAGCCACATCTCTGTAAAAATTCAAAGATAGGGGTTGTTGAACATAACCATTTACAGACTGAGGAGCTCTGAGTGTGGGACCCCAGGACTTCCTGCTTCATACAGATATAATGTCAGGGTGTTTGAAAAACTTCAGTTCTTTGCTTTTACATATCAGTTCAACTGGATGCCTTCAAGTTGAGAAATTCAGACATAGAGGTATTTACACAAAGAATGGAATGGGATTCAATTCCCAAGACTTTGTAGGCAAAATTTGAAAGTCTTGCAGTCAGTAACATAAAGCAGAGGCAATGGAGGTACAGACAGATAGTTTCAAAATAGAAAACTAAATACAGGTGACTTGTGGCATATACTAATGAACTAGACATTGATCATACTTCTCTCCTTAACAGTCTTCAGAAGATCAGTCCCTACCCACTTAAAAAGAAACACAACTGCTATTAAAGCAAAAGAAAACCCAAATAATTTTGTTTCATGATATCTCCATTAACTTTCTCTAGTGCAAAAAAAATATGCAAGGGAGAGCTAAGTCTTAGTATTAGAGAGAATTCCTAGGGCTCGGTGGTCAAGAAGTTCTGTCTGCTGTAGTAGCAGTGTGGTTTTTCCTTTTAGGTAATGCCAGGACAGTAGTCAATGAGGTTAGTGGGAAAAAATGTATGGAATTGTATCACTAAGTTTAAATTCCTAAAAATTATTACTGACACTACAACTTAGTACAAGGAAATAGTAAAGTTGCTTATAACACTAACTGCTGTTAGGAGTAATATATTTTTTTATTTCATAAGTTTCTTTCCCAGTAAGAAAGTTTTATTTGTTAAATACCAGCACACTGCCTGTCACATCTTGTTATGGTCATTAGTATATGGCACATATCTGCAAAATTAAAAAGCCTATAACTAAGAGTATGCAGACTGAATTCACAGCTAATAGTCTCTAATTTTTGATACTTAAAGTACTGAATTACAAATTAAATAATGGGTAAAAAGTGATGCTTCATTTTCATTTAACAAGATTCCTCCAGCACTCATGAGATTCATAAGAAATTAGATGCTATCCAAAAAGCTAGGATTTGTCATAATGGCCAAGATATTATGAGGATTAGAGGAACTTGAATGAAAAATCCCTTTGCTCGTAAAAGAAAAAGATAGAGGATAAAAGGTAGCATTAACTATTCAGGGGTCTTGGCCATGTACTCTACTGCAGCTACACCAAATTAAAAGCCACTCTTTTGATCACTTAAATAAATAAAAAAAAACCCAAGGTAGACAACAGCATGAAATTAAGAGCTTTAAGGTCCAACAACCAGGATGTTTTTTGAAATAAAGCAATAAATTGTATATTTAATTTTTTTCATGACATTGGCCTGTGTAGATTTAATTCTGTAGCAATTTTGTTTCTATGTATTTCCAGAGCATTTTAATATCATCATTTTTTTGATGAAGACTTATGTAAGATTTGAGGAAATACGTTGGTGACAAAGCAAAATCTCACAAAGAATAAGTTAAATCTTTGAAAAGTATAGTTAAGCTGTGCCACCAAGTTTTACATCAACCATAACTCCATCCCACTCCAACTCCCATCACTAAAAGTAATATTAGTGACATTTCAAATTAGTTGAAGTGTGGAACAGTGACTGAAATCCTGTGCTCTGCTATCAAAAATTAAAATATATTGCAGCATACTGAAATTAAACTTATATTGCCTTTAATCAGCAGAGATCCAGGGACTACTCGTCTCTTTGCCTGAGAGTGATTCAGAGAGCAGCAGGACCCAGCACTTTGTGACTCCTGCATAAAATGGAGCTAAAAAAAGTAAATTAACAATGAAAAAAGATTCTTTCTAGAGGTCTATGGAGAACCTTCAGTCCAGGATTTCAGCTCGAGCCTGTCAGGCTAGTACAGAAATAGTTATAATTTGACTGTAATAAATATTTATCAGATATTTTAAAAGTCCTGTTTCCCATGGTCTGTCTATAAAGATATTAACAGACTGAAGGTCATAGGAATTTTTCTTTTAGGAAGTATGGCAAAAAATTACAAAACCGTTCAAAGCCATAGAAAATATTTGATATTATATTAGCATATTAGCAAAATGCCTATACCACTTGGATATTTATTCCTAAACAGAAACACTGGGAAAAAAAAACAACCTTTTCCATAAGTAAAACTTTCTGTTGACTCAAGAAACCATTACCTGCTACAGCAGCTCTGAATTGTCAAGTATATCATGCAGCTGAAAAGGTTGTCTATCCCCAAAGAGCAAGCACATAAATTCTGGATAAGGAGCCAGACAAATCCTTAACAACAACAGCAAAGTAAAATCTTACAAAAAGGAACTAACTGGTTTTGTTTGGACAAGGCTTCTTCAAAAACTTAAATACATAGACTATTGACAACAATTTTTTTTTTTTACTTCTGTCTGCTGATGGAAAGAAAAATCAAAATACCAGACAGAAGATATGATATGTTAAATGTATCTTGGATAGATGGATGGAAGGATGTACAAATGGATGGATGGATGATGGACAAACAGATGGAGCTGAGAGACATAGAGAAAAAGGGGTGCTTACCTTCTAAACGCAGTAGTTATGGATTTCATGTGACATTACCTGTCACTTTAAACAGATTTCAAGTGTTTATATGCCTTTTTGTTTGAATATCATCACTCAATAGAGCCCTGTTTCCATGGGTTATCCATGTCAAGAACAACATTCAAGCATAGAGTCCAATATGCAAAGAAAAGGCAATGAGCAAAACAACAAACTGGCAACAACCAGTCTTTTGAGGTTTCTTTCTGCAAATTTTGATGGGGATTTTTTACTTCATTAACTGAACTGAAGTGGCTGAGTGAAGACTACTGCCCTGTAGTGTTTGCTGCCTTTCTCCTAAGTGACAAGTAGGGACTGATGAATCAATGAAGTGTTGCGTGGAATAAAATGTGAAATCTTTCCAGTGTTAAAAGGATAATATAAAAGCAAGTCTTTAACTGAAAGCTTTCAGGTGCACAATATGGCTATATGCACACGTGATACAGTATTTCTACAATTGTTATAAGGTTACTTAATTAATATAGCTAACAAATATTGTCCTATTAGTTGGTTAGGTAATTTTCCCTGGGTTCTGCTCCATTGGAGTTTCTCCAGGGACTTTGTACCATTTCTTGTTATGTCTCCTTAGTTCTAGCAGAAAATAAAATGTCCTTTTGGACATCGGGCTTCCTAAGAATAAGACCAAACAGAATTCCGAGTATGCATTACAAGGGTTAGCTTATTATTCTAAAATTTAAGAGAAAGGGTAGGAGCTTTATTGCCATGTATTAACAGTCTACGAAACTAAAAATATATGAAAAAGATAAAAAACATTTAGGCATCAGAAGAACCCTGGAAGAATGGCATAATGTTAGCACTGTCTGGCAAAACAGGAAAATGTTATATGGTATTTCTTTCAGCAACATTGCTCTAACTGTTGAAAAGATAGCTGATGTGTAGATATAACTGTTGTGGGTGAGCCCTGGTAAACACAACTGTTGGCTCACATCCCCTGTAGAGGGGTGAGGTAAAGGGCAATACATTGATATTGTAATAAAAATATAAAAATAATAAAAATCAGGGTAAAAGTGAGTGAGAAAATTTCTGAGATAAAGACAGTTTAATAGCTAAAACAAAAGTTGCATGCACAAGTAAATGAGGAGTTAATTCGCTAATTCCCACAGGCAGGTACTTGTTCAGCCACCTCCAGGAAAGCAGGACCTCATCACACATACGAGATACATGTGAAGACAAATACTGTAACTCTGAAAATCCCCCCTTTCTTCTTATTGCCCTCAGCTCTGCTTGCTGAGCACAATGCCATGTGGTATGGAATATCCCTGTGGTCAGTTTGGGTCACCTGTCCCGGCTGTGTCCCATCCCAGATTCCTGTGCATCTTCAGTCTACTCCCTGAAGGTGTGCAGTGTGAAACATAAAGACTTGACTCTGTAAGCATCACTCAGCAATGCGTTATCAGCACTGGTTTTGCCACAGATCCAAAACACAGCAATGCATGAGCTGCTATGAAGAAAATTAACTCGCTCCCACCCAAAGCAATTACATAGTTGTATATATCCACGCAGAGAGAAGCAGTGAGAGTTATGCAGATGCTTTTTTCCACTTCAAGCTTTCTTGCACTTGGGCTAAACTGAAATGAGAAAAAAGACTGTATTGAAAAGGTAAAGTACCTATACCTATAGTGAATGATGTAATATTTCTCTGGAATTATGTTTCATAAAAGAAAGTTCAGGAGGAAAAACAATACAGTGACAATGAGGAATTTCTACAATAGAGGAATAAAGTAACCTTGCTTATAACAACTCTTAAAAAATTATAAAGTCTGTTCTACCTTGAGACTGCTAAGACATACACCTTCCACAGAGAGAACTGCATATGGTATTTTTGGCAGTAACACCCTGATGTTCAATATACACTCCAACAGAAATCTACATCCATATGCTCCTCACAGAGACTTTTAAATAAATTCTTAGAAATTACTGAGATGGGTATAGTAACAGAACATGAAATGGTCAAGTATTTTAAAATTTGATTGCTCAAATGTCATTTATGGCAGCAACATCTATCAGTTTCTGTCTGGTGTTGTACAGTCCATATCTTACTCATGTGAAGGATCAACGTGTTTAATGACTGGAGAATGTCTTTCATATGAGGTCGCAGATAGCAATATAGAGCTCATAGACAAAAATCTCCAAATGGGCACAAAGGGAAGGACAAAACAGAGCCCAGCTGACAGGTAAGTCCCTCAAAACTGCAAATAGTCTACATGACCTCAGACCACAAAGGCTGGAAAACCAGTTTATTGATCTCACAGAACAAATATTGAAATAGGGTGGAAAAAAACCCAATCAATTTAATTCTAGAGTGTTAAGGGAAGGGTTTGGAGAATTTATTTAACAACAAACTAAGAGGAAGAATTTCTACTGAACCTGAGTAGAACTTAGTTGAAACAATGTGTGTGATTGCACACAAGATAAAGTTTATATGAAAAAAAAAAAATCCAGCAAGTGCTAATAGTATTTTACAGAGAGAAATATACTCAGAATATTTCACTAGATAGTCATTCATAGGTAGCTGCATCTTAAGTAATAAGAAGAGATACTGACTTTTTCTGATAAACTCTTCAAGAATGTAAAGTAGAACAAAGATACTTAATTTCTCACACATCCAAATTTCATATTATAACCAGTAAGAATTTTAAGGAAAATGCCAGGCAGGGTAGAAGGTGAGCAGTGAAAGGAGTAGAAATATCTGGAGAAGGTAAGCAAGGGTGAAAGCAATGATGGATTTGTTGAACACAAGAAGCTTGGCTTATATTAGTCTCTCATCAGTGGGACACAAGTATTTTGCACTGCAGTTGTAAACCCATTTGATATTAGCTAGAAACCATCCAAATAAATTTATTTCAAAAAAAGACTGTGTTGATTTTCAAAAAGCATTCTGTTTTCTTTATTCTACTTTATAAAATAAATAACCCCCATGATTTTAGGCAAAACACCTCTGTCAGTTCAGTCTGAATTCGGGAAAAATTATATTTCATTAAAGCTGAATTTTTTTTTTCTTATTTTTTTTATTCCTATATGTGGCTTTTGTATTGGAGGTTGAGAAGAAATGTTCATCTGTATTAAACTTTAACCCTGTTCTATATTACCTGCCTGGAGCCAGTACAAAGGTTATTACAGCTGACTTCAATGTACTTTTTGATCAGACCTTGAATTAGGAAAGATTCCTGAATCAGTCTGTAAGAGCAATATTGTTCAAGGTATAAAACAAATTGTGAAGGTGAAAAATAAAAGGCCAACTGAGCAAAATGGTTGCTACATTGGGGAAAAAAAAGTCAAATTAAAAGATCTAGGAAGCTCAAACCTGAAAGGAAAGTAGCTGGAGGTGGAAGATTTGCATCTAATAGCAAGATGAATAATTTACTTATTTTGTTTATTTAATATTTATACAACATAAGCATGGATTTTGTGATTCTTGTGTGCAAGAAATTCTTTTAAACAATTCACAATGATAATTTTTTTCATATTTTGAAACAGACTGTTTTACATTTACACTTCTGAGGCAGGGAGCAGTGTTTGCAAATTTCCTCTTCAGTATATACTCTGTTACTCAGATTCAGGAAAATACAAATATATAATCTAAGACAGAAAGTACTTCTGAACACAACAAGTCTGTGAGATAGCATTACCTGAACTTGTAGGATTATTCTAGAACTGATCTAAAGCATTTTCTGCCCAACAGCACAGAATTGGTCTTAGGATCCAGTAGCATCACATAGAATGAAATAGGAGCACATGATTAACTGCATAGGTACTTCTCCAGCTCTTAGGAAATGTTAAGTATAGTAGAAGAGATTATTTGTAATTAAGATACAAGAAAAATAGCCCCTGAGTTTATCATTGAACGCTGCATGCAGGTAAAGAAGCTACAGATTCTTTCACAGGAATTGTGAAATATTAATAAGAAAGTTAAGTAAATACAGTTGTGTTTCACAAAAAGACAGTTTTCAGTGAAGTCTGGGATTTTAGAAGGACATCACACTAGGACAGGTATGCTACTTTGTTAGGAGAAACTATAGAAGATATAAATAGGAGTACAAAGAAAGCTAAGGTGTTATGAATATTTTATTAATAGGAGTAGAGAAGAAATTTTTTTCTTAGAGAACCTCTTGATTTTAAGTATAGCAAAAGACTTTTGTATCAAATAATTTCTCTTTGTTTTATTTAACTAGTTTTCTTATCAACCATCTGAATGGTGGTTAGGTGAAAAGGTAAAAATTTAATTACTTTTTATATAGAATCATATGATCAGAGCACCATTTAGTTTGCAAAAAGGCCTTTAAGATTATTGAGACTAACTGTAAATCTGACACTATCAAGTCTGGATCACTCCTCCTTCCCAAAATATGTGCCCTGCAGAATACTCTCACAGACTAAGACTGAACAGCACTGGATCAACTCTCTCAAACATGTTCTGGGGTCTCATCCCAATCTAACAGGGCTTTCATCCCACAGCTGCCTCCAGTTTTCCCTACAACAGAAGATATATGGGAAAGAGCAGCACTAGTGAGAAACTAGTGGCATTTGAAATGCATGTTAGCTCTGTAATAACTGCTGTTCCTCATTGTAGTCTGGTGCTATTACTGTAATATGGGCAAGCCACATCACTTTTTTGTCTGTTTTTGAGCAAAAAGTACCTCACTGGATGTCTGTCCATAGATGTTCTGCTAGTAATGACCCTTTGGAATTGTCTAACGTCTCTCTTAGGGTGAAATTTCATTATCTATGAAGTCACGTGTTATTTCTAACTATAAAAAAAAAAAAAGAAATTCTAAGATTCTTCCTTGATGTTAGTAGTTTTCAGCACTGAATGGTATGATATTATATGATTCTATGAATCCTCAGAAGAAGTAAATCAAAGCATATTTGAAATCATTATTTATTTGTTTATTTATTTTATTTTTCCCCTGTCTCAACCAACCACTGTCAAAGAAGTTGGGATAGTGGAATTTTGGTTTCAGTTTACTCTTAACAGTAGTCAATAAAAATCAATATAAACCTGGAACCCCTCTTCTGTCAAAGTACATTATGTTCTTTTGAATTTACATTTACTTTCTTTGTATACAGTTCATGTTTCAGAACAGCCTGTATACTGCAAATTGATACATTTGG
>VWZV01015477.1:125776-235770 GCA_013397155.1 Irena cyanogastra
TTATTTATATTTATATTTATATTTATATTTATATTTATATTTATATTTATATTTATATTTATATTTATATTTCCAGGAGGGAAGAAGATTAAGAATAAATTGAATGTGATCATTATGTAACGTTAGAGTTTCTTAAATCTGGGAAATATAATTTTATTTATTTACCTAATCTCTGGATTAGCCAGATTTCATTTGAATGCTTTCTTTCCTTTTTTTTTTGTTTTTATTTCATGCCTTTTCTTTGGAGGAGAGGGGAAGGAAATTGAGGAACAGCGCATGGCATAGCTCAAAGAGGACTTCCACATATTTTTTTTTCCCCAGCATATATAGTTTTAACAATTCACATGATTTAATGTAATGATTATTTATTTGGAGAATTAGAATCAGAGACTTAAAATGTAACAGAAAATTATCGTGAGCAGACCAAAGATCTGAGCTGCGGAGGACACAGGCGGTAGCACCCTACATGCCAGGAAACCTGAGCATTCAGCTTTATAGTAGTTACAGGGATCCAGGCTAGTGGGGACAGAATATAAATAGTACTCTTTTTCCTTTGTGTAAATCTCCATAGCAAACTGATATTGAAATAAGAGCATTTTGCACAACAGTGCTATCTAGACCTGTGAACCTAGTGAGGAATGCAAGCACAACATCCATCAGAACCATCAGTGTGAGGAAATAATACCTGGGCTGGGAGAGAGAGATAGGAATTGGCCAGCACTGTAAAAATATTTCATTTTATTCCCTTTTTTAAACTGGCATTTAATAAGCCCTGGTTCAACACTGTGCAGAGAGAGTTGCTCTATCTGGAACAACAAATTTTATTTTAGGGTTGCATTAGATGATACTGAAAAACATGGTAGAATATTGTTCTATATGTTCCTAATATACCACTCCAGTATTCATACTTTGATAAAATTAATATAAATTTTGCATATTGCATAAATTATATAAGATCAATACAGTCATACCATAAATTTGGGGTTTTGAACAAAAGCAATATGATTTGACAAAAAAGTCGTACCTGCAAAAGCTTATGTTGTACCATAAATCTCTGTCAAATGACTTGGGGAAAAAAACAAAATCACCAAAATACCCCCAAACCAAAACAAACAAGATTATGAGGATAATCTGTGTGTTTCTGAAGACTAATGAGGCATGATTGAAGTTCCACTTTTACCTAGTATTTTGATAATGAAAGCAATCAATTGGGTTTGGTCCCAATTTGTTTAATCCAAATTTAACAAACACAGAGCATGTATAAACCCTAACATAAACCGTTCATATTGAAATAAAGCCACAGAACAACTAAAGATTTTTGAATAATCTAGTATGTCTTATGAAAAAAATAGAGGTTACAAAAAAAACCTGCTTTTGTTCCTGAGAGAAAAAGGAATTGGCCTTGATGTCATAGAAAAATGAATAAATATTTAGAACTTGTCGTGACCTTTTATATAGCTCTACTATATTACAGCCTACTGTTCAACAGAAAAATATGCTTTTCAACCCTCACCACAGATTTATTAGATGCTATAAGATGTGCTCCTCCATCAAAAAGCCAAAAATAGCACATTCATAATGTCACATACTCAAGTGCTTCTGCAGTCTCAGAGGGTCTTTCTTATTGCATCTTGATGAGTAAAAGATTTACAAGCACAACAGAAATGGCCTTTAAAAATCCCAGGTATTAATGGCAGTTTCCTGATAATAGTTTTATTGCCTTCTATTAAGAGCCTTATTACATCAGTCTAATACAATACTTCTGTATTACTGCTATAATACAATATGATGAATGAGTGCTACCTCTTCCATATTGCATTAACACCATATTAAGTTAATTGAATGCAGTCATAGCTTAGCATGATGGATGAAATGCACACTATTGTCAGCAATTATGTATGGAAAAGGAAAGCCCATAATTCCTATATTTTCTCACATTTGTTTTATTGAAGATAGTTATATGCAGTTCTGAAATATCCTAACACCAGTTGTTTTTGACGCTGCTTTGCATTTATTAAAGAGCTCTACAAAGAAAAAACCAAAACAAAACAAAAAAAAAAAGCACCAAAGTNNNAAGAAGTGAGATTTCTTTTCTTCTCATAGTCCTCCCTTATGGTTTTTTCCACCTCATGAGGAGACAGCATCATAGAAATATACCTTAAATCAGGAATACTAATTCATACCCAGAGAAACCAGCAACGCAGTTTCCCCAGGATATAAGGGCATTATGTCTTATGCTATAATGCATTATTGTGCTTTGTAGGTTTATTTTTTCTTGATAGCTGAAAGTAATGAATTTTTTTTCAGTCCAGGCACTTACATAAAGGATATGGAGGCCATTTGTGCAATGTGCTAATGATAAACATGTGACAGCGATAAGCTTTAAGACTAAAGACTAAGGCATGTATGGTGAAAAATGCATATTCAGGTGAATGGAGGGGCTACTTTTCAGGGCTCTCAGTAATTCACTCATTCACTATGTTGAATGAGCTTCTGCATATTATGGAGAAAAAAATTTGTGAAGCTGTAGTAGGACAGGCAGCTTTTACTAATGTCCGTGTTTAATTTTAAAGGCACATCTTCAATAGGAGCATTCATATACTTCAAGATAGTATCCTTTTCACACATTCTACTGACATTAGGGGCAGAGTAAAAGAAATTACATAAAACATAGACAATCATTCACATTAAGGTACAATTTATTAATTATATTTTTGTTTACATTGTAATTAAGAATTTGCTCAAAAAGCAGATTTCAAAATCACACAATACAGCACAGGTAGAATCTAGACCTGAATAATTTTATATCCTTGAGAATGTAGATCCATTCTGTAAAAGTTATATGACTGGCTACTCATGCATAATGAATAAATTCACAGAAGTTATGTATATTCTAAATGAGGAAAAACTTCCAAGCGTACCAGCTAGATGACTCGTTATGGATTATGCTTTCCACTGTTATCTGAAGGAAGAAAAGGAATCTTTTAAAAATACATAGCGTATTGGTTTTACTACTAAAATAACTTTGAGACTTTATATTTAAACAGAACATAGCAATGTCTAGATTATATTCAAGCCAGGAACTGCTAAGCATTCAAAGTGAAGCCTCTCAGAGAATAATCTACATTCATGTTACAAAATGTTTTTTGTTGACATGATACATTCCCTCTATCATGAAACATGGTCTCCCAATAATTTTTTGAAGTTAATATTTAATCTTCTATGCGTATGAATGGAGAATGATTACAAATCATAAAGAAAGTTGTTTAACTATGATGATTTAGCAAGAAGAACAAATGAACAGTAAATACCAAAAGATAGAAATTATTTTTGTGCAGATTAGCCCTTATAGGGAGGCAATATGAGTTAGAGGCACAGCTCTAATCCCAGCACTGTATTCGATTTCTGGGTTGCTTTGCTGAAAAGTGCATTGAAAGGCAGGCTGAAAAAGCCCCCAAACAATACAACAAAGAGATTCCTACCAGAACAAAATACTTTGTGTAATACACTGTTCTCCCTTTGGGGAGAGATTCAGAATAAGAATGCATTGAAAATTTGAAAAATATCAGACATTTCAGTAAATGCACTACTGACAATTTCTTGGAAGATTTGAGAATATGTATAGTGAACCAGGGTAGTACTGCAGCCATGGCGTTATACTTCAGGGTGTACCAGTTCACTGAAACCTGTAGACCTCCATCTCCAGCCATACTTATCTTCATAAGAGATCTTGCGCTCTTTTTAATCTCAAATTGTCAATTTTTTTGTCAGTGACAAGATAAACATAGTCAAGTGAGCAGCATGGGAAATAAATGTCATCTAAATTTACAATATTAGAACTTAAAGACTAAGGTCAGTACCACAAAAACTGTCAGAAACAACCTTTGACCAGATTTCCTACCAATAAACTTAGACTTGGAGTGGCCTATCATATTTCTGGACACTTTCAGACGGCTGGTAAAATGGCGATAAATGTACTCTTACACCTACTGCAGATTTTTAAAAATAATTATTTTATGTAGAAATAAAATGTAAACTAGAAGGATGAGAGAAGGATGAACAGTTTCAGTCACACCGATGGAGTCTGTGAACATTTTTTGAAACCATGGTAAAATTGTTTCTTGCCTGGATCTCATGACCTGTGTCTAATTATTAACCTAATTCTGTGCAGTGTAAATTCACAGTGTATGCTTTGGGGATTGGCACCTTCAGTATCAGTAACTGATGTCAAAATACTGTCTTATGAATTTTTGGGTTGGTAGAAATGATATTGCAGGGAGATACTACCAACTAGACCATAGCACAATTTATTCCTATCCTTAAACCTAGTCCTATTAGGTTTAACTAGCCTTTCTGTTTTGAATCAGCAAATAATTCAAGTCAGAACATGATTTTGGTCATTTCCAGTATTCACAAAGGATCTTATTTCCCATTTGGTAATGTCTAACACAGTTATCTGAGAATGACTCTGACAGACCACGACATGTCACAGACAAGACTGAAGTAATTTTACCTTACTTATTTTATCAAGATGCTAATACTTAACTAGCAAGTTAATTTTTGAAGGCTTGATTTATTAGACAGTGGGCATTTTAAAAGTTTGGGAAAAGGGCACTCAAATTTCTCAGGGAGACAGCCCTCTGAAAATATTGAGGGCTTCAGTAACAACATATTTTTGGAAAAATAGCTCTCTTATAAAATGTCTCAGAAAGATGCCCACACTGGAGAATGCTGGTGTGTTCAGAGATAAGCTTTCAAAAATATGGTTTACATGTTCCTTGCTATAGTCATATTAGTGATACACAGTACTGTATGAATCTTTCACAACAGCTACACACTTCAATAATGCCAATGCTTGGAACCTCTGGTAGTGCCCAGAGCCAGGTATATTTAGTAGCACTAAGCTGTAAAGTGATGCTATGCATTGCAAATCTACAGAGAGAAAGGAAACAAACATACTATGAGAATATTGCTACAGCTGAATCAGAAGCACTCTAAATCCTGAGGGATGCAGGAAGCTAGTAGGTCAGAAAAGAGGTGGCTCCAGTTAGCTCATCTATTTTAGACTCCAGTTTCAGAGGGATCTGTACAGACATATGCAGCCTTATAAGGGAAGGATGGATCTGTCATCCATTTTGTGACCTTCCAGTGAGAAAATGAAGCGTAAAACTGACTTGAAGATAATCTAGTACGGGTAGTAACCATCCTGTCACTTCTGTTAGTATATGGACACATGTTTCATGAACTCATATTGTGCTTACTTCAGCTGTGTTAAAATTCAGAGAACATTTCACTTGCTATCACATACAAATAACTGTCATCTTTCAGAACTGGTAATGGAGGAGTCATACAATGTTTTCAAATGCAATGTGGCTGCAGAGAATTCAGAAGCTTAGACCTTGTCGTAAACACTCTTTTAAGGCCCAACATTATTGATCAATATTTTAGGCAGGGCACTGAATAGAAAATATGCTTTTCTTTGTTTCTTTACTTCTATTGGTGAAAAAAAAATGTAAAAGAATTTTGTCTGAACACTCCAAAGGCTTTATTCTTTTATTAATTTTATGCAAATCTGCACCAAAATTTCTGTATCATTCTTTCCAATGCTGAGTTAATTTTCTTTAAAAGTACTTGCACCCATAAGTTTTAAAATTTTGTTTTATTTAAAATAAAGGACATGGAGTCTAAGATCTACATCAACATTCTGTGCAGATACTTAGGAGTGCAGGAAAATATTAAAAACACATCCCTCAATAACACAGTTTTCATAAGAATGGTATTCTAAAAAATTATATTACAGTGTCTGCAACTTATAGAAGATTCATTTGTTCCCACTAAGAAATACGCCAATTGTCCTTCTGGCAGAGTATACCAAATTAAATGAAGGAAGTTTGAAGATAAATAAATAAATAAAAATATAAGTTTTACTCCTTTACGCCAGTTTTGCATCTTGCATTAAGGGCAGCTCACCCTGACAACGAGCAAGTGGTTTGTTCTGCCTTTTTTGCCTCCATAGGCTTGATTGATGATATAGCTGTAAAATTTGCTAAGTGTTTTCCAGAAGCTGTGTCTGTAGAGAGGTGAAAGGATGTTTGAGGTTTCCTGAATGCGATAGCATGAGCTCTTCTCCAGAGAGCACCTCTCTCTTTGAGGGCTGTGTGAGTTACACTCTGAAAAGCAGTGCAGCTTCTCTCCTCTTGGAATATAGCTGTGTCTTAATTTTGATAAAGTTTTTGCTATGTTCAGCTTTACTGATTTATTCAGTATAATTCAATTCCTGATTAAGCCATGACAGTGTGGTGTTGAAAGAGCAGGAAAAATATCTATGAAAACTCTTTAATTGAATATATCACTCTCGAATATTGACAGTATTAATATGTATTTTTAAGTACTCTCTGGCATTTAAATCCATTTGACTCACTCTCATTCTCCTGGAGAAGTTTTTTTCAATCTGAAATATACTCAATGAGGTCTCTTTTTCAGTGAAATCTTGTATGCAGAGTTAATTGCCAGGTATTTTTAAAGACCACAGATGACACATGGAAAACTTCAACAATAATTTCATGTAGAATATATATGGTGCTCTTCGTGCAATTCTCTTCCCTTCTTTATTATGAAGAGCATTTGCATATAAAAAGTCTAAAGATGCTCATCTGCTTCTGTTGCTTATTTCTCACTTTAGGATGTAATCTTCAATTTGAATCCTTATGATTATAGTATCCTCCTTAGACAGGCTTATTATGGCATAAAGGTAGGTTTATATCTTCAAGCTGAGAATAAGAAAAAAGAACAGATGAACCCTTAAGCATCACAGATCCTGTTGATAGGTGGATATGCCTAGTGGAAAAGGACAAGAGAGAAGAAACATAGAAACTGGCACAAAAAGAAAATCATTTTGAGCCAAATTTATTTTCCAATATTTTCAAGGAAAAGCCCGCAAGTTATCAAAATACAGAGATACAGCATCGATGATACATGTGAATGGTCAACGTATAATTTTATGTCAGTCATATAAATGTAGAATTGATTTTATAATTAATTTCAAATAATCCTTAAAATGTATTTTTATTATTTGTAGAAAACACTTTTCTACCTAACACTTAAAGGCATTGTTTTAACTGACTCCAAAAATACCCTACAGAACACTTAAGAAAAGTAAGACAAAACAAAATGAAAAACAGACAAAAAACTCTTCTAAGAGAGAGATAAATAATGTGATTACTCAACATGGAATTTCACCAAGGAATCTTGACTGGCACTGTTTACTTAAAACAACTAAATCTCAATTCATGTGCTTAGAAAAGTAATTATACTGCTTCATTATAAGAAGTCAACCACATAATACTCCACAAAACCATAACATTTGATTATATTCTTTGTTCTGCTTTTGGGGAACAGTAATCACTTTAAGGCTTCATGTTAAACTATTCCCTCTAGAAAGTGACAATATATGGACTGTAATATGGAAGTTTTCCAACACAGTCTGATTTTTTTCATTCTGATTGCTATATAGATTTTTCCTTCTTTTCAAAGCCAGTCTAAATTAGCCACTGCTACTAGACAAAAAAAGTTTTGTCATCCATCTAGATTCCTTACATTCTACACTTTTTTTCCTGTAAAAAGGTCTTGTAGGAATATAATCACAATATAATAATAAGCAGAAAGCATGTTCCTTCTGCTGTTTGAATTTGGAATTCTTTGGAAAAAAGAAGATACACTTTTTTTTTTTCTTCTTCTATCCTCATAAGAGAGCAGATACAAAGACTTAGATGAGTTGGGATATTCAGGTGCCATTCACCGTGCTGAGGAAAAGATCAAGATGTTCTTGACACTGATATTCTTAAGTCCTGTACATGAGCTGCTGGGACACTGTTTTACTTAGCAATATCTCTTTCTGTTGTCATTTAGTACAGGGATGGAGAACAAGATCTCTGAGCTTTAAGAAAACTTATTGCTATTTTATATTGTATGGAGCAATATCTTTTTGTTTGTTTGATCCATTCTAGATCAAAATGTAAGGCTACTTATATGTTAACTCATTCAAAAGAAAGTAAATAAAATATGTCCATAATCTCGGCCTTAGGGATTTATCTTTCTGACACTAAATATTTAGTCATCTTTGAAAAAACAATGTACTTTTTTCAAAAAACAATAGAAGTAAGGAAACTGCTGCTACATTTAATAGAGCAACTTCATTGATTTATTAGCCCTCTACTGGGACACATAGAAAGAAACATTTGCAGATTCCTTGAAGTCACAACTTTTTTTTTCTAATTCTAACATTTTTCGTTATTTTATTTATTTAGGAAAAAAGTATTATTGTAGTTATTAAAAACAAGTCTTAATAATAATAGTAATTATCTAGTGTTGCTAAAACAATAATCTGATTTAATGGGACTGAACTCAAATATCTTTGTCAAAGGGAGTGAAAGGTTCATGATCTAATCCTTAATGAGTCTTTTGAAGTGTATTTATTGTAAAATTGTTTAATTTCACAGTCTTGTACTTGAGAGAATCTAATGGAACAACTTATCAAGAACCACTATAGATTTTGGAACTTTTTCTATGAGCATATCTGCTCTGTTAAATTTTAACTGAGAAAGAAAATTGCATCTATATTATGTATTTTATACAAGTAGAAATAAAAATAAAATGTTCTTTTGGAACATTATTCAATGTAATATATTTTTATGAAAACTAGTTGCAATTTTAATTAGGTTGTAGTCCCTTGAGATCTGAAAGATCAAAAGAATAAAGAGTCAAAGTCAGAAAAAGTTGTTTTGGTTTTCATTAAAATATAATGATACCTATAATGCTTCTTGTTTATTTTCATAGTCAAAGATTAACAATAATAGATTAGGAAATAATAAAGTTTTTTGGGGATTTTTTAGTTGCTTTTTTATTTTTTTGGCCCTGGATATCATATTAGAAACAGGAAACCATTTTGATTATGAGAGCAGTTACTTTGTATGACAGGTAAGTTCTGTGTTTCATTGACAATGCAAACATTTTAGACCTTTCTGTCAAAATATAATTAAGCATTCTTTACATGAAAAAAAACTCCCTTTGCATAAAAGAGGAAAATTTGAAAGAGTAAGGCAGTGGACATTTTTCTTAAAAGTAGAAGGGTTATCACATACCTTTTCAAAGCAGTATCTTTACCAGTGAAGGAACAATTTTACTGGTTTGTATGGATGGAGGGTAAAATTCGGTGGACCCAAGTTGATGCACTGGAGCTTCTAGGCACTGCTGAAGTGAAATAAACAGACAAAGAATCCTTCAGTAAATAAATGTACTGGGTACTTGTCAACTGTAAGGACTTGTCCGCTAAGGATGACATTTAAATTTCTGGCATCAAGAGAATTCATATTCTCTGGAAGTATCTACAGACTCAGATTGGTTTACAAGGAGTTTTATTTGTCTCCAGGTAGTGGCAAGTCAAGTTTTATTTGCAGGTAGTGGCAAGTCAAGTTCTACTTAAATGTGGAGCAACTGTTCTAAAGTCCAGGACCCTTTATAACTCTCTCTTGGAATGAAGGAGATTGTTCCATGGTCTCTGTGCTGAGTTTAGCAACCAGCCTCCCCCAAGAAAGTAAACACAATGACTGATTCCTGTGTTAAAATGATACAGGTGTCATGCAATTCTAAACTCTGTGACAAGCTGAAGACCATTACAAATGTTATCTGATTTATTTGTAGTTTATGAACTGCACATTATGTTCTTTTTAACACGATGTGATTAAGTATCAGAAAGTAAAAAGCAAAATTTGTATGCTGGCCTTGTCCTTGTTGTTAGTCTGTGGGCGGCCCTTTTATTTCTGTTGTATAGGTTTTGATTACTTTGTTTTTTCTGTTTTTAGAACACTTTGTTCTAGTTTTCGCTCAAATCCAAACTAGCTTTGGTGTTTAAGAGCCCTGTTGATTTATATTCACTAAAAGGAAAAAAAATCTATCCAGTAGGCTCACAAGGCTCTAAAGATATTGGAGCACTGACAGTCTATGCTGAGACACAATTTCCTCATCTGTGTATCCTTCCATCTTTGTATGGTGGTGCTGACTAATTTTTTTTACAGTAAATTGATGCTGTCCTTTGACACTGGCCCAATGCCAGGCACCCATGAGAGCCTCTCGCTCGCTCACCCTCCCCTACTACAGCTGGGCAGTGGAGGGGGAAAAGATTAACAAAGGGTTTGTGTGTGAAATAAGAACCAGGAAAAGCACTTCAAGGACAAAACAGGCTCAACATAAGTTGCAAAGTGAATTTATTACTAACAGAATCAGAGGAGAATAATGAAAAACAAAATAAGCCCTTAAAACACCTTTCCTCTGCTCCAGCCCCTCTCTCTTCCCACCGACAGTACAGGGAGACAGGGCATGGGGGTTTGGTCAGTTCATCACCGAGATTTTCTTCCACTGTTCTGGGAGAGGAGTCCTTCCCCTGTGAGGCCATNTTGTGTCTCCATGTTATTTCCCTCACATGGTCTCACCTCCCCCTCTTCTCTGGCTAGAGGCAAAAACTGTCTGTTTTTGTTTTGATCTCCTTCTTAAATATGTCATCACAGAGGCATTGCCAACCTCTCTCACTGGCCCAGTTTTGGCCAGCAGCATATCCATCTTCAGAGCCATCAGAGATTGGCTCTGTTGGACGTGGTGGAAGCTTCCAGCAGCTTCTCACAGGAGTCATCTTTGTGACCCCCTGCTGCCAAAAACCAGGCCGTGCAAAACCAATACAACTGCATACACTGATGGATAGAATATTTAAGACTTGCTTACTAAATTACTAAAAGAAAACTACCAAGCATTAAAAACAACAACAAAAGTTAATGAAAAGAGAGAGGAAAAAAGCACTGCCATATATGAAAGATTCTCTTTTCTAAAGAAATAAAGAGTAAGAATCATAGAACTACACTATCCAGGGGAAAGAATAGTGAAAATTAAGATTGCAGAAAATGTGGAACACATGGGAAAACCAGTAATACTTCAAACTGACATACTTTTGTCTCGTATAAAAGTACAACTAATTAGATTTTTCTCATCTAACAGAGTACAGTTTTCCCACAATTTTCAAAACAATTTGTTTTGTATAGACTATAGTTCAGTACAGGATAGATGCCTCTATATATCTAATCCATCTATTCTACCATTCTACAGTTCAATTGATTTCTAAGATAATTAACATGTCTCCATATTCTGCTGGCACTCATCTCACAAACCTGCAATCTTAGTGCTAGCTACAGCCACTGGCTTTGGACATCTTACTTAGAAAATCTTTTTTTGCCACTTTTATTGACTGTCTTTATAGTCTTACCCACTTGGTGAGTTTCACCAGAAGAATATTCTTTTCTGTGTGCTCTAAACTGGAAGATTTGCAAACAAAAGACTATAGGGTAAAGAACAGAGATAGATATAAGTTTATATTAAAAAATATCTGCAGAATATAATTTCAGTGTTAGAGTTTAATACTATTAAAATTAATAACATAGTGCCATAATTTAAATATTACACAGTAATATATCTATATGTGCCATCTATGAGTATTTCAAATTAATATTATGTTTTTCCCTCTCTTTTTGTATTAGTTAAACCATAACATGGGAGAAAAACATTTGCCAAGTGGATATGAAAGGTTATCTTTACAAGTCATTTTTAGATTAAGGTTTTGGTTCTAAATTATAGCATGCTATGAGGTGTTGAAAGTCTAAGGTGGAGCTGTTTCCCAGAGTAACACAACAGATCCTGTGCTCCCACCCACAGAGACATCAATATAGAGGGTTTTCAGGCAAGGCTTGCAAATACAGGACATAATTTTCATTACTGAATTGTGTCTGACTGAGCCAAAATCCAATATCTTCCAGGTATTTAGTAATTCCTCTCCAAATAATGTGTTATTTTTTCTTCTTTCTTTAATAGTCACTCTGAAAAACAGTCAACCAAGTCTTTTGACTTTGTTTAGTGCAGAAGACTCCCTCACACATAAATAGGGAATATAGATGTTATAGTGTTTAAATAATCATTACATTTTTTTGTTGTTCACAACAGACAGGAAATTCAGATAAAAGAAAGTCTAGAATCTGTCTTTGGTTGGGCCTTGATACCTCCTCTGAGACATAACAGTAGGTACCGTGTCTTTGTCTTTTCTGAGACATGCATTTTATTACATATTCATCATGAAATTCTGTAGTTTTCTTTCTAGAAGTCTTTCCCTCTTAACTGTTTTACTTCATAAACAAGGTTGCTGAGCTTTTTTTTAAAAATTAAAAATCCATTTAAGTGATTAGTAATCAACAGTGCTTTAGCTTTCAAAGAGCACTGCTATTGATAATTACATAATTTTCCAAAATACACCTGATAAACTTTTGATCTTTGCAGAGACATTTGTATATGTATTTTCCACATTATTTCTTAGAATGTATATGAATGCAAGATATATGTGTAGATCTGTAGCCCAGTATGTAGCATTACAGACCTTAGAGCAGTCCCTTAATACTGGGCTGTGTCTGCTCTCAATGAACTAATGAAATAAACAAGTAAACAGAAAAATATTGACTGGAAGATACTTATGATTGCATATATATATATGAGGCACATAGTTTACTTTTTCTTTGAAAATGTGAAATAAAAAACACTCATTAAATCTAGAAAGGGCATTCTTTCTAATGGAAAAAAGCAATTTTTTATGTAATGTTTAAAAATACTGGAGTTTTCAGAAAGATATTTGGTAATATATTTGTGAATACTTTCCTATAGGATGTACTTTGAGGTACTTGTTGAACCTTGGATGGTGAAAGCTCTTTTATTAAATATTCATATATGTACATACTTATTTTCAGTAGAAAAGAGAAATTTTAAACAGATAAAAATAAATTGTCCATTGAAAATTTTGATAAAGAAATATAAAGTTGAAATTAGCTATGTATCATTAATAAATAAAGACTGCTAAGAGCTGGGAAATAGAAACTCAAGAACAAGCACAGTTCCGTAATAATACATCTATTTTAAGAATAGACAAGCCAGCTTGAAGAAGTAATATTTTAATCATAAGTTCCTAATGGTAAGTCATATATTCCTTAATCAGAGCTGAAAATGTTTTGAAGATTCTTGATACTGTATGAATTACATTCATAAATGGAATTCAAGTATTCATTATTACTGTGTGTACTATTGAAAAAAAATCAAAATGCTTCTTTTTCAAGTAGTTTAATTTAAATCAGGGAATTGTATTATATTCAGCATTATTTTCTGCTTTGGTTAATACAGTGCTATTAAACAGTTCGTTTCAATCTGTCTCTTAATTCATATAAAATATTATGCTTTAGTCTGCCTGTTTTAATGCCTGCCTTTTAAAAGGGAAAGTGATTAGAGTTTTGCACAATATAAAAGAACCAGGGCCTGCTGAATTACTGGGAAACAGGGAAACAGGGATACTCCACAAAGAAATCAGGACATATTTCTCTAGTAAGTTGTCATGGCTGATGGCCCAGCTAGGCAAACAGAAAATTGTGGTATTATCATCAGCACTAAGAAATCTTGGGACAAATCTGTGGTGAGTTGACTTGGGCTGGCCATCAGGTGCCCACCAAGTCATTCTTTTATTCCCCGTCCACCAACAGAGTGAAAAGAGTAAAGCTCATGAGCGGAGATAAGGACACAGAAGTCACTCAACTGTTACCAACACAGGCAAAATAACTGGACTTTGGGAAAATAACTTCATATATTGCCAGTTAAGCAGAGCAGGATAATGAGAAATACAAACCAATTTAAAAGCCCCTTTCACCCAAATCCTCCTTCTTTCTGTGCCCAACTTTATTCCTGAATTCTCTACCTCCTACTCCTCCACAGTAGAGCAAGGGAATGGGGGCTGTGGTTAATTTATCACAGGTCTCTGCTGCTATTTCCTCCTCAGGGGGAGGATATCTCAAGGATTTCCCTTGTTTCAGTGTGGGTGCCTTCCATAGGGATGCAGTACTTGAGGAAAAGACTGCTGCAATGCGGGTTTCCCACGGGGTCCCAAGTCCTGCCAGTAAACCTCCTCCAGCTTTGACTTTTCCTGCACAGGGTCCCAGGTTCTGCTGGGAGCCTTACCCAGTGTCAGCTTCTCCAGAGAATCCATGCTCCAGCGTGGGCTTCTTGACCAGAGCTGATGTGGATGCCTCATTATTAAAAGGTTCAAGACCAGGTTGGATGGGACTTTGAGCAACATGGTCTAGGAGAAGGTGCAGCTACCCATGCCAGGGAGGTTGGAACCAGAGAATCTTTAAAGGTGCCTTTTAATCCAAATTATTCTATGATTCTGTGATGCAACTATTCCGTGTCATTTTGAAAAAGAAAAAAACAAATGAAACAACTAAAGCAGAACCCCAGCATGAAAGCACTCATTTTCTCCAGTAAAAGACACTCCTCATTTTCTCTAGTAAAAGAAGATACTTCCTGCTTCACAAGAAAGTTATGAATAAAATAATTAGCCATACATAAGATTCAAAATGTTCTGTAAATACATCACATGCTTTGACAGCTTAAATTGATGTCTACGTATAGCAGAGGGATTTTTACTGAATTGCTTTAGCTAAGTTTAAAACAATCCACCAGACAATAGCTTTTCCAAGAAGGCTTAATGTTTTAATACGAAAATTAAAAACAGCTTGTGAATTCTTCACTGCTTATCTACTCTAGCTTAATTGCGTTGATATTTGTGCATTTATTTATGATTCTTTGTCAATTTATAATTTCCATGTTAGAGTGTTTTGAGCTGTAAGTGATAAATCTGCCTTAAATGTGGGTAAAGGAGTAAGTTACTTTGAGAACAGCACACTTCTGTTCAGAGAGGTATGGCTGCATTAAAAATGCAAACTTCCTTTTGAAACTCACTCTCCGAAAATTCCCATGAACCAAAGCTTTTCTCCCTTTCCATTCTTTACTTGTGAACAGTGAATGCTACAACTGGTTATTAGTACAGTTGTCTGCTTCCAAGTTGCCTGATAACATTATTTCCCTCATGTAAACTTGGATGGGACTGCAGGGGAATTAGTGAACAGTGTTAACATGGGAGCATGAGGATTTTCCTTTAGGGCTTTATCAGAGTCTAATACATTCTGACTAAGTTTTTTTAAATGATCTACTTGTGGAAAGTGTGATGCTTAATATAAAATTTTAATTTTTTATGCTATACTGAATTTTAATTTAGTGAGGGATACAACTGCATAGGTAAATCACAGGACAGATACGAATTACACCTATGAGAATATGACAGTTGTAATTTACAGCAGAATCACAATACAAATGCAATGATCACTAATGCTTTATAGTCTAAAAGACTATTTCACTGTAGAGACAAAGCCAGCTGATCCACTTGACTGGTGAAATGAGCTCAGCTGATGTAGCTGGCTGGTTCATATGTAGCCATTTATTCAGGCCAAGGGCCACCCTTCAGTCCACTTTGCACTGAGATAAATTCAGCATTCTTCACAACAGCCATGGTCTTCTTCCATTTTAAGGTTTCATAAAGACTGGGAGTAAATTGCTGGCTGAAAAGTTTTGGATACAATAGATCTACATGATTATCATTCATTTGGATTTGAAATTTCCACTTAATTAAACATATATATTAATGAGCATAAATAAATAAACATTAGCATTTAAAATGTCCAGACACATCTATCTGAAAACCTTATATACAAGAAATCTGGAGAAATATTTTTAAAATTAAATGCTGCTTTATTGTCTTTCAGTTTAAAACTCGTTTTTGACACCAAATTTGAATACCTATTTAGCAAAGGAAACTCAAGGCTAGTCAGAAATGTTACTCCAGAGATGTGACACGCCACTTCAGTAGAGAAGCTAATGTTCTCACCTTATTTTATGTATGAAGGAGGTTTGAATTCAATGAAAAGAACAATGAAAAATTACTTTGGCATTTCAAATGATTAGATTGAATTTATATTTTTGAGCACTCTTTTGCATTTCCAAAGAATACTGTGACATAATAATTAGACGAATGGTATATGATGTACTATGCTAGATGAGAAAATGACAAATTTGTGTTTGCTAAAAAATGAGTAATTTTATTGTCATATATTTTCAAAAGGGCAAAGCCCATCTAGAAGAAAAAAGAGAAAAAATATTTTCTTTACAATTTTGGGACTAAGATTCATAGAGTAGCACTAAGCCTGTATGGTCAAGGCTAATCATACAGCATAGAAAATAACTAATTTCGTAGAGAAAATATAGTACCTGTCTAAAAACGCAGTGAAGTAGTTGTTCATAATGGAATCTAGTTTTAGAGAAAAGGAAAAAAAACCATGAAAAATAATTGAGGCTTTAGAAAAGCTCATCCCTCAGATTTAAGATGTTGAAGTGAAGCATACTATCAAAAAAAGTTATTAAACAAGATAAATAAGAAATTTGTTTTTAGTATCACAGGGGCTAAATGACACTACTTGAAGAGAAAGTCATTCCAGTTTTGGAAGCTACACTCAAACCAAATTAAATTAAAAATTCTGAAACTATTTTTGGAGGAGCTTGATAGAGCAGTTCAAGAGAGATTTGTTTCATCCAAACAAACAAAAACCCCCAAACATACAAAACAAAAGAAACCCAGCTTTGCAGAGATATACCAGGTAATTTAATTCCACTAAAATAATTGGGTATAATGGGTCATCTTCTTGCTGGTCAACTGCTTTAGCCATCAAGTACAGCTCAGTAAAACCAGAATAAAATGTTTGGCTTCTCAAATTAAATGGGTTTCTTTTTGGAAGATATATTAAAATTCAATGTAAGTTCTTAGCTCAAATATATTTCTGCACATTTGAAATTATGCCCTTGTAGTCATACTGAGAGAATAATGGTAATCAAAAAAGTGACTGATTTCAAACTGTTTTTAAAAATTCACTTTTAATGGTAAGGCTGACAGAATGAATCAAATTAAAGGTTTTCCCATTCTTGCACCCTATTTAAGACAGCAACAAATACTGGATATTCAGGAATATGAATATGGAATAAACATCATAACTTCTCCCTAGAATAACTTCCTAAACTTCAAAAAGTTTTTGCTCAGTCACTTCTGTTCTTAGTAGACTTGAACAGATTTTTCTTCAGGTCATGTGTGCAGTTAGGCATATTTTGTAGTAGAAAATGAGCTGCATAATGTAGCAAACCAAAGTGTTTATACAAATATCAGCACCATATAAGCTATATTTTAGTCATGAATCTTTCAATAATTTGGTTTAAATGGAAATTATCATGTTACCTTGCCTATTAATGTCTAAGCTTTTATTTGCCTCAGGTCCAAATGCTTGTATTTCCAATAGACAGAAATATCATTACCATTGATGCATAATGGAATTAAAACAGTTCCTTCAAAAAGTCTTGAATTTTTTGTATGCAACATTGACAAAAAAATCAAAGTCCCTGTTGGACTTGTGACTTTTGTCACTTCCTTGTTTTCAAGACTCCACATAAAAGGCAACAGTCTTTTGCATTACCCCTATATTTCATAACATCAGTTTAAGGATTTCTTACCTTTTTTTTTCCCCCTGCATGAAAGTGGCTCAGAATTGGCTATTGTCATAGTCTAGTGATCCCATAAGTGATCCAGGAATTTCTGGCAGCCACTCTTCCCAGTGTGATTGGCCTTACTACTGCAGGTGGCAAGGAAACCAAAGGAGATTTTGTCCAGGTGTTGCTGGAAGGAGGTAGCAAAGACCAAAACACTGCAAAAGTGCTCATATTTTCAACAGAACTCAATATATTCTTATATTCTCTTATAACTTTATAGCTATGGGAAAGATTGCAAAAGTTTTATCAGGGTTTCATTTAGACATCCTGAACAATATGTGTCTGGGAGACAACGCTTCCCAAAAGCAATCATGAATTTGTTGCCTCAATACTAAACCAAAATACAATTAACAGTCAACTAAGCAAAAAAAAGGGGAAAAAAATAAAGAAAAGGAATGTAAAAGTACCGTAAGTTTGAATTTGATAGCTCTACATGAAAGATGTCTTGCTATCTTTTCTTTGAAAATCAATAATCTATTAAGTAGGTACAATTCTCCAAACTACCCTTGTGACTTTCAATTCCTCAAAAGAGCTAAAAATTGATTTAATGCATAGTTTCTAATTGCAGCTATAGATTGCTTTTGAAATCTATATAGTTCACCTTCTTTTCTTCTGTGTTTTCAATTTTACTTGCCATTTGTTCTGTTTTATTCTCCTTTGTTCTACCAAGATGAACACTTTTCAATTTTCTATGCATAAGTCATTACCCCTTATTGTTGCTTAGTGGGTCCTTTGGCATCTCTAGCTTAAACCAAGTAATTAAAAGAGCTCAGAAAATCCTTAGGCTGAGCTTTCCACAAAACAGAAAAGTGAATTGTTCCCCCAGTGGCTGCTGTTGAAAGGAAAGAAGGAAATTGAGGAAACAGGATGATTAAACTTTACACCACTACCTCATATTTTATTCAGTGTGTTCATAGAATACTTAGGTAGTTCACCACCATGGGGAAATTTTTCATGTTGATTGATAGCAGCAGCTCCAACTTTCAACATGAGGAATTAAGATTTAAAAATATGTAATGATTTTAAAGTACTTCAATGTAAAAAACTGTTCAGCTAACCAGATTTCATCTCAATATTTAAATTGATGTGCTGAGGCAGAAGTAACTGACCACTGGCTGAAATGAACAGCAACCCCCAAAAGCTAAATATTAGGTAGTTGAACAGATGCTGCTATTCTAAGTTATAGAATTGTTTCTTAAATTCCTTCAGGTACAAATAAGTGAATCAACCTAATTTCTTATCAATTATTCTATTTAATGAAAAAAAAATCAACACAACATAACTCAGAAAACTAGGGAAGAAGAGGCTACGTTTATGTGTCTTTTGTTTTCATTATAAGAACTAAGTAATACTACTGTGGCAAACTGTATTTCTTTTAATTTATGCTCTGAATTGCAGAGAGAGCACAGAGATTTTCATCAGATCCCTTGGACATGATATTTATCTGTTTAGATAGTAAATTTAAAAACCAGGTTAATTCTGGACTCGGCTCAGTGGGACTGCACATTCACACACAGTTAAGAGTGACTGTATATGTTCCATGAACGTGTAACAAATTTCACACTATATAGCATATTTAATGGTGTAAAACAGCACAAATCAGATCCCTACACAATTCACTGAGTTTTATGAAGAATTAGTAAATTATTTGTATATATATATATATATATATAATTTCTAATTTTAGCACACTCAATTCCTGGTATACTCTGAATTTTATTATATACACTGATTTAGTAGCTAACTAAAATTATCATCCAGCTTTTGCTTGTAAGATGATTTTCTAGTGTGATATTAATACATGCTATTCCTCGGCTGTTTTGGAGGGCTATACCACTAGTGAAACCTTTTACTAAACTTAATAAAATATCAAGATATATTAGTTATTTGGACCTGAAAGACTTTTTCATTATAATAATTATATGTTAGGATAAAAATTTTTTTTTACTCTGCAGGGTGGAATGCTATGTCCATTATATTGTGCACTGAAACAAATATTTTGTCCTAAATCCTATCAATGAAAAATTATGAAATTCAGTTGATATTTCATAGCACAATTGCTAAATGAGAATTAAAAAATCCGTTTTGTACGCACGTTTTAACAAATGATTTTTGTGTGAATCCTCCTCAAGATTAGTCTAAAACTAACGAAAATTTAAAATCTCTGGATATTTGTAATACTTATATTATCTTGCCTCTGAATTGTATTGAGTTGCTATCTATTACAGGGTAATTTCTGTCTCTAGGCTTCATATTGTGGTATTAGTACATGTACAGTGTTATTTTTATTGTAGAATGGATACTACTTAAGTTGTGAAGTGTTGGTAAAAAAAAATGGAAGAAATGTTCAGAAGGAATGAAATTTTCAAAGAATCCTAAAAGGTTTAATACTCAGACTTGCTGAAGTCCAGCAAGAGTTGAAAATCCACTCTTATCTGTTTGTATGTGTGCTATTTGAAACAGCTCATTGCCAGGGTACTACATCCAGACACGGGTCAAAACTCACATGGCTCAGCCCCACACCACAGCAAGACCCAAAGGTGCACTAATCCTCTTCCTCCCCTTACCCACCAGCATACATGCTTTTGTCTTCAAGAAAACAGTCACTGTCAAACATTTTGAAAAGGTAACAGTTTGCCTAATTGTCAGGAGTCATCTCAGAAGCACAGTATGTGCCAACAGACATATCTGGCTGCAGACCGTGGAAGTACCAGCTTCAAAGAAATTTCATAGTTTCCCCATTTGTCCGTGAGAGGTAAAGTGAAACAAGGGCATCTTGTTTATCTCAGTTATGAACAACAGTTGGTGCTGTGCCAAATATAAATAAATATAAATATAAATATAAATATAATTTATAGAATTATCTTTATTTACAAAAAATACATACATATCTTTTCATATCTGAGTACAGACTGCGTTCTTCAACTAATGACAGCAATTGCTTCCAAGCCCCTCACATCTCATGTTCTTGCAGGAAGGCCGATCAGGCTTTATGAGGTGCTTTGTCTCCTTATTTTCACTCACACACACCTCCTCTATAGAAATATCTAGTTGAATGTGCTCTGGATAGAGAGTTCAAGTTCCTGAACAGTCCTATATTTGCTTTCATTTTGAATGAAAATATGAATACTACCTATATCTTATACAAGAGAAGAAGAAAGTTTCAAAAGAACTTCAATCTAGTGACCATGGTAGGGTTGTTTATAGCTATCACATAGTCTACAGCATAATGAATGTCTACTGGAATTGAGATAATAAGTAAATAATAAAATAGTGTAACCCAGCAGATATAATCCCATGACAATGTCTATTTACATGCACCAACCCAGTCTCTGAGGTACATAACATACATTATTAAACCCTAAACAAATATGTATTAGATTAATATCTGAGATTAGTAGCATCTGTTAAGGTAATGTTTCGCCATATTTAATTTTCTCTGTAACTTATGGTACAAATAGTATAAATTCTAGAGTGAGAAACAATAAAACTAAAAATTGTATTAAATATATATTTCATTGCATATGAAGCTAAACTGTATTTTAAATTAATGCAACAATCCTAAACACATTAATGCTATGTGCTTCAAAACTTAGAATGTCAAACTGCTTGTGTTCTTACAAACTGTATTAACAAAAAGAACATCACAAAGATATTTCAAAAAGTAATTTTATGGTATTTTTAACTGTTCAGTAAAGAATATGAAGGGCTGAATGTAATTATCCTGTGATCAGTGCACTTGACAGTCACATTCTGAACCAAACTTTGATTTTACAAACAAGGCTTCTGTGCCAGTTTTTCTTTCACTAGTTCAGGCACAATTAATCAGTGCGCTGATATCCAATGAGACTGATTTTCAAGTCACATTTTAGCTGTTCAATATCTCACTAATCATGCTGGCATGGTTTTTACATTCAATAGAGTAGCAGTATCAGGCCAAAACTGCAATACCTTCAGGCAAAGAGGATTTTAAGTAGCTAGAGCAAATTTCTCTTCTCAAGTGAGAATTACAGTGACTTTCCAGGTTGTGCTGTCGCTGTAATTCTCTGTATTTTCAAGGGGGAAGAGGACAGGGGAAGAAGAAGAAAAAGGAGAAATAATTTCAAACACTATTCCTGATACATTTTGTCCTGATTTACAGTCCAGAATAAACAACAGTAAAAAAAATACTAATGAAAATAAAACTTCTGATTCTGAGAGCCCTGTCTAAAATAATACCCATATGGATAAATTTAAATTCCTGACTACTTGGCACTTTAAGTTTGCTGAAGTGATACTATGAAGGATGCCACCAGGACAACAAACATCTTGAAGGCTGTCTGAGCTCGAGCACACTGATTCAGCAAGAAAAGCCTGACACTTTGGGATACAGTCGCTTCAGAAATGAAAAGCTGCTTATTTAAAATGAAATTCAATCTATTGAATTATTCAAAAATAATTGATTACATTGGGTAGAAAACCCCTCACTAGCACTTGCTCACCTTAATGAATTAGAAGTAGAAAACACTGTCAGAATAAAAGTATAAATACAGCTAAATTTGCAGACAGAAATACTTTGCAGTAGACAGCAAAGACTGCTTAATTGGATAGTGCAATCTGACAGCATGTGAAGTGTAGTGAACATGGAAGATCCATCTAGTGTTAATTTTGCCTAGGAAAGTAGTTATAATGAATAGCCTTTAAAGTCCAGGTATTTTTATAAAAAAAAAAATTGATCACGGCATTTACATTCTCATCTATTGGCATTGTGTCATAAAGAAGCAAGTTGATTTGAAAGATGAATCATATGCAGTTTTTCTGTCATGATTATTGATTATCTTTCAACTTACAAAGACTGCATAAGGTTATGAAGCACTTAAAGATTTATTACCTTTATAGATCTATTTTTCTGTGGTGATGAAAGTAAACATAAATCTGTTTTACCAAATGATACAGTAAACATGATTGCCTTAAATAATTAAAAACATATTAAACATAAAGAAATAACATTCGCTGCAATTTTTTCAAGTTAAGAAAAGAATTGAATAAACATTTTTAATATGCTGTTCTCCTTTGAAGAGCTTGACAAATATTTTTATTTTGTACTTTGTCAGAATGCGTAGAAACACCACCCAAATACCAATTGCATTTAGAGGCCTAAGAAAAATATTAGGTTTTCTTCTGCATTGCAAGTGGAGCTGGGGAAGGAAGGAAGCAACAGTAAAAAAACAATGGTGACAAAGAAGCAAACAGAAAGCAGCAGAGTTGAGTTTGCTGAGCATCTATTAATGTTGTTCATGATTTATAGACGTTGGCCAAACAATGCACCCACAGGCATATATGAACCCTGCAATTACACCAGAGAACAACAACCCATTCTAAGACGACAGAAACATCTAACCTACAAAGTTCCCCTTCCCTCTATGCCTTGGTATGGCTCTAAAACAGTTTATGCGACTGTTCTTTAGCCACTTGCAGTTAAATGGAGTCATGTCAGCAAAACTTTTAATTTTTAAAGCTGTTTGAGATGATCGAGGTCATTCTGATTAAAATTAATTAGGTCTTGATTGCAGCTATTCATAGATTGTTGAGAATAACAGACAGACAGTGGAGAACAGATGGGTTTACAGCAGTAATTCCAACACCCTCAGACATCCCCAGAAAGCTATGCCTGCCCACACACTCAAAAGTCATTCTTAAAAGGCAAACCTAATCCCAGCCTTTTTGCTCAGTAATCCCTTTTTATACTCCATAGTGTACAATCAGCATAATAGCATCACTTTGTGCTAAATCCTAATGTAACTGTCAGGATAGATGTAAAAAATGATCCAACTAGTACTCTACTGTGTATAGTATTACTACATGCATAGATGCTGTTTGCAGAGGATTAAAGTTGCTCTTGGATGATGTTTGTTGGTACAAAGGAGATAACTAAAATACTCACTGTTGATCTGGATAAACAGTTAGTCTATTCCTCAAGACACAATTGATTCTGGAAGCATCTGAGAGCTTTGAGGCTTTTGCCTCTTCATCATCTACAAGAATCTGGGTATAGTCAATAGAAAAGTAATATATGTGTAGATTCAATGGGTGATGGTGACTCAGACTGTTTTTTTGGACTATAATTCCAATTGTCATAAGAGCTCAGCATCACCCTTTGTACTCATTGCTGGATTGAGGCAGAGTTCCAGTAAGGCCATGGGCACTGAAGTGATGTTAGAGTAAGCTTGAAAAATGCTAAAAGGCACTGTACATAGGAAATCTGACATACAGAAAATAAGGAAATACTTTGTTTAGTAGCAGTCTGTGTAATATATGAATTTTTCCATTAGAAGTTGACATCAATATCTGTTACATACATCAAGGTCTTTCATTTGCTGGAAAATCATTGTTCTATATAACAGCACTGGAGTGTTGATAATATATTCTCAAGAGAAATATTGTGAGCAGGCTGTATTTAATTTGTGTAAGATCTATCTATTTATCTATCTATCTACATTTGTATGTGGATGTCTTTACTGCTGAAATTAATAAGTACTTCTTTTGTGGAATCATTTAGAATTAGAATTTTTCGTTAGAAACGTTATGTATATAACATTTTTTTAGATCAGAGATGCTTAATATTTATGTCATAGATGGTTAATATTTTTGTTAATCCTTTTAATTAGAAATTTAGTTAGAATTTATATTTTCCATCATTTCCAAGATAAACTCTCTAAAACATCCTAACTAATTTACTGCTACCTTCTTATGAAATCTCATTTTAACTTTATGCTGGCACTGTTTGGACCTTTTCCACAATCTTTCACTTTCACATAAAAGTATTTGAAAAAGTAGCTTTGCTCAAGCCTTCAACCCACATACCATCACAATACACCTTTTCCAGTCTGTATTTGTTAGCCCAGAAAGAAAACAAGCTTTCTTCATGTACCTATCAGCCAGTTGCTATAGAGTAGCCAATGATTGTATTGTCTTCCCCACATATCTTACACCAGCAGTGGCTGGTAAACTTTTGTTTTTTACCGTTGTCTAATAAGTGCACAAAGAATTGGCTTTACAAGTGCTCCCAGCTGTTTTCCCCTGCAGTGACTGGAGAGACAGAGACTCTGCACTGATTGGGTCACCCTGTGTGAAGCAGACAGCACAATATCCTTTGGAGATGTTTGTCCCTCTCCTTTGATGGTTAAAGAGGTCCAAGTAATCAGCTTAGACTATTAGATAGACAATCTTACCCTTCTTACTGTGTATCTATTATTATTTCTATTAATCTCACGCATGAATATAACATGCAGAAACCCCTTGAGAAGGGATACCTGAAGTAGGATCAGCTAATCCAGTTTCTGTCAGTTCTCACCACAGTGAGTTTTCTTTCCTACTTTTCATCTTTTTCTTTCTAATCGTGTTTTTGCTTTCTATGTGGAAAAGTAAATCCACTATTTCTGAAAGTTTTGCTCTGAGGTATCTTTGTAACCCTTGGCAGTTCTGGTGTTAGATTACTTCAACAGTTAACAGAGAGCAGCAAATGTTGCTAAAGAAATAAATTGTTAATTTCAAATATACAAAATGCAATAAACGGAGAATAACATACTGGGACAAATCTGCTTGATGGCTGTTCTTCTTTGAAAGGTAGCTGGTTTATAACTGTACTCATCATCTATTTATTTTACAGACATCTTCTTAGATAATATTAATTGGAAAAGTTCATTTCAGTGAGCAACTCCCACTCAAACTACACTGTCAATGTCACACTAACTTTCAGATTTCATGACTAAACGTCAGAAAAAGCATACAGAATACAGCTTTTTGTGATGGAAAAAAAAATAATGCATCTCTATATCCTTGGCATGTCCAACACTTTCAGAAGGAGAAAGACTAGATATTTCAGGCATTGGAAAAAAAATACAGGATATTCCCCTGCCTCTTTAGACATTGCAATCAGTTCATCTTAGGCAATTAAACACCTTATTTTATTCAGAATGACTGTGTGGTACTGACTGTGCCATTTATAAAAAATTTACAGTCTCAGTCCAATTGCTACTAGATGCAGTTTCAGCACAGAAGCCAAGGAATATGTATTAAGACTCTGTTACTTTTTCAGCAATAAGTATTCCTAAAGGACAGAGCAGAAGAGTGTTGACCGTACTATGTTAAAAAACTTGCCTTATGCCAATTTCCACGTGACTTCTACTGAGTTTTATTCTGGGACTACTGCTTTCATAAGCTGCCTATCTGGCACCTTTGATTTTACACATGGAATATCATTACATTCATGAGACATGTTTGTTTAATCTTCAGCAGTCCATTATTTTTGCAGTAAGAACATCAGCTATATAAAAAGGTTAAGTTTAGTAGAAAAAAAAAAGATTTATATCTAATAATGCTGTCAAATATTTACATCTGGCTGAAAGATCACTTATTGGATTTCTAAGACTCATTGAATTTGTATGGAATAGCTTTACTAAAACATGGATGAGCGTGTAGGAAAAAATATCGATATACGTATGTACAATTTTTTCATTTAACCACTTTACCAACTGCCTTTCTATATTCAACTAGCTGGTCTGCTAACCAGCATGAAGAAAAAAAAATGTGGAAAAGGTGCTAGTTTTTTCAACAATTTTAAGTCAGTGATAATTGACGAAAGTGACTCTTGTTTTTTGCTGTTATTATAAGAACAAAAGAAAGTTCTTGCTGAAGGACATCCAAATAACAACAAAACTGGTGAAGGGTCTGGAGCACAAGTCCTTTGAGAAGAAGCTGAGGAAGCTGGGGTCGTTCTACCTGGAGAGAAGGAGGCTTAGGGGAGACCTTATCATTCCCTACAACTGCCTGAAAGGAGGGTGTAGCCAGGTGGGGGTCAGCTGCTTCTCCCAGGCAACAAGGGAAAACACATGAGGAAACAGCCACAAGCTGCATCACGGTAGGTTTAGATAGGATATCAGGAAAAAATTGTTACTGAAAAGGGTTCAATAGGAAAAGCACTCAAATAGGATTTCCAGGGAAATGGCGCAATCACCATCCCTAGAAGTGTTCAAAAAATGTGTGGATGTGGTGCTTAGGGACATAGCTTATTGGTGGATTTAGCACTGCTAGGTTTACAGGTGATCTAGAGGATCTTAAAGATCTTTTCCAATCCAAATGATTCTATAATAAAAACAAAATAAAAACCAATAAACTCCAACCAACCAAATAAAAACCCCACTAGTTTAGTTATGTCTTTTGCATTGTTAGGTTCTTTAAAAGTCCCATATACTTTTCGTTGCACATCATATTTATGTTTGGGATTTTTTTCCCCCAGAACTGCTGGGGCTTTTTAACAGTTAATATTCTGAATTTACATAAAGCCTGTCCTAGTCAGAAAATCTTTGACTCTTTGAATTGGTATGAGGTATTAAGGTGATTTTGCCTGTAAACAATACATACAGCCATGACAATCTACTTTTGCAAAACGTTTGTTGGGTTTTATATTAACTTGTGCTGGATACCTTGGCTTTTTGTCATGCATCACACCTTAAAAAATACAGTATATAGAAAAGAGCTTTAGTTCAATGTTGACTCATATGGAGAAAAATAGGGAAAGATGAAGTTCCAGTTCTTCTGAAATGCATTTCATGTAAAGAAACAGGTTAGTTGGGCCATTATAGGCCATCATGCCCAGGTTAAACAGTTGCTTTTATATGAGCGCATCTATTAGGATATTAAAGCCTATAAAACACTAAGCTGAGCTTCATTATAAGGTATTTTTTCTCTTAATAAATGTACAGGAACAGAGAAACATTTAGGAATTTTGAATTTTAAAAAGAAGCAGATAAAAAATTTTCTACCAGGTATTAGTAACCACACATGTTTGTACTACGAAGAAAGTAAAATTATCCAGGGGAAAGTGACCACTATGTATATTGTTACTTCGTCTTAAGTGTATTTAATTGAAAGTGACAAAAAGTTGACCTCAGGTATTTCAAAATTTGCTTGTCAGATATGTTCCAATTCAAAGTACAGTGTTAAATAACTTTCATATACAGTCATAGAGTGATCATGCTTTATATTCCTATTTTTTTTCAATTTCACTTAATAAAATTACAGTGAAAATTTCTACATTTCTTTTCTTTTTGTTTCCCCTAAATCCTTAACTGCTAGGAAGAGCAGACAGAAAATGCCACTATTGAATAAACTGTTATTGTCTTACTAATTCTGAATTCTTATGGTTGTTATAATCTAGTAATGCACACAAGGAGAGATTTTTGAGGAAGGCTCTTATGGTACATCCACATATTTTTACGTTTTGAAAAGATAAATAAAGCCCAGAAGACTTTTTGAAAATTACTGCATAAAAACCCAACAAGTATTTTGAGAAACTTTTATCAACAGGTGAAAGAATTTTATATCTCCTTAAGTACCTGGATCTTACTTCAACAGCTGATACAGAGTATTGTTTTTCCCACCTTGAGCAGATTGATTTTTCAGGCCCTGTTTATGGGATTTTTATAAGACTGTTTGAGACAGATGTCCTTCTGTCACCTGGCTGGTCTCTTATCTTTCTGAGTATCCAAAATATCTTTTCCAGAACTGTTTGCTTCTCTTCTGACCATGCCAGCATTCTTGGTATTTATTATGTCTGCATATACTTGTCCAGAAAAAAAAGGTTATTCTGGTTCTTGCAACTGAAAGTTGAATTTAAAAAAAAATTAAAAATAGCATACAGAGTGAATGAGTATGTGGTGAGGCACATTCCATAGAACATATTTCAACTGATTGATAATCAAATAAGAGGTAAGAAATAAAGGGGGAAGTTATTGCTCATAATCTAACTTCAATCATATGCTGTTCAATACATTTATAAAGGCATAAAAAAGTAATTATTAGCAAACTGACTTCTTAAATGAGTCAGTGTTATTTACAGTAACTCAAATTGAAGGTAATCAAGGAGTTTTAGAAAGATGTCATAATATTAATTGACCTGGAGATACAGAGACAGATGTTTTAGATAAATTTTCCTCCCCTGTTCTCTTTCCTGTGCATCTGATATTTCTTCCTACCGAATGAACTTTCATGCCTTCTCTCATGGTGAAGTTTGGAAAGCCTGAGTCTTTTCCCTGACAAGCCTGACACTTATTTCACTTCAAATAAGGTTCATTGAAATAAAGTTCAGTGTTTTTCCACCTTTTCTTTCTTCATTATCTGCTCACTTTTTAAATTTCTGAAACATTTCTGTTTTGTCTTTTGCAATCTCAGGAGAACTGTATTATATTATCTGTTTGTAAAGCATGACATAAATTCACAGTGCTACATGCTCAGTATTTAATAAAAAACGCCATACCATAAAATTAACAACTCATACCCTTGCCAAGGTGCTCATTTGGCAGAAAATGGAGGCTCAGGTCCAGATGGGCTCTAAATTATGAAATAATTCTGTTATTTGAATTTCAATAGAATTGTCCAGGTTCTATATTTTGACACTCTCTACAGGAGCTGTTTTCAGCTTGCGCCAACACAACAGTTGATGAAGAAATGGCAGGTTAGGCTCTGTCTCTCCATGTGCATCTGTACAAACAAGTCAGAAATATTTCATCAGGTACATTTGGGGCGGCAAATAAAAATCTTAACCTGTAATGTACTTTGGTTTTACATTCCACTGAATTTTTGACATAGCCCAAGTGTAAGTAGAAGTGCTATAATGTGAGGTTTCCTCCTTATTTACTTTTTATAATTAAAGCAGAGAGCAGGATGGTCTAAAAAGTATGGTTCAAATCTTGGGTAGTCTAGACAGTTTCTTAGAGATATTTATCCATCACCCTTAGCTATGGAGGAAATGTGGTGTTCCTAACATAATGGATTGCTTAAATTTGAGTAGTTTGTATTTATTTGGATGACTTCCTGCTAGCATAAGACTATAAACATAACATTTCATTTAAAATAAATCTTGGGGGTTTTAATCGTTTTGTATTCCTATATTAATGCAGTGTTTGTAAAACTCAAAAGAAACCAATAGTTTTCACAGAAATTAATTTTCCACTGAAATTAAAAAAGTACACTGAAATCTTGCATAATAACTCAATTCCCTTACAAAATATAATTTCTTTATGAAAAAAAAAGAAAATAAAAACCAAAAGTTTGCAGAACTTCTATTGCAAGGAGTTTAGAAGATTTACAGAATCAGAATTTTCTCAGTTCCTTCGTAATTCTATCTATACAACACAATGAAACGCATTATGACAACATCAAGACGAAATAAGGAAGAAAAACCAGAATTTCTTAAGACATCGTGGAGTAAATTTCAAAAAATAATTGAGTATGTAATGTAAAAAGTGAATTATACTTGAGGGATGCAGAGTTCAAAGAACCAAAAAGTTTGTCTTTAAAATATGGAGAACTACATTGTTTTGTGTACAGTGTGCTGTTATTCACATTTCCATCTGCTTATGCATGGAAAAACCCCCAAAACCCTGCCTTGTTAAATAATGATAATTTTGAACATCAGTAAGTGCTAAACCAAGTTCCAAGTATCTATGATTACAGTAGTAAACAAAATGTCATTGCCAAAAGAGATAAAATAGATATAAATTGCCAAATAGAGATAAAAATTTTGGAGAGAGCAGAAGAGCCAAAAACAATGATATGAACAGTTTCCACTAGCTGGGAGGGAAGATTACATTTACTGATATGTGCTAGTAGTTATTAAGTCAGACTTTAATAGTGAACAGAAAAGAGAAACAATAGAAAGCAAGATCACAAGAGCAGACAGAAACATAATTGAGGAGACATTGAAAAAGAAATAATCTTAAATATGACTAACTATGATTCTGACAAAGAAATTATTTTTTTGTAAGGCAAGTGAAAAATATGGCAAATTTACATAAGAGAAATGCAAAGCAGAGACAAGAAAAGAAGACGGAGGTCATTCAGGGCGGTTTTTAAATACAAATCAAAGTTTAACTAAACAAAGAAAATATATAAAATATATAGATGTTATAAAAATGTTAAAACTGAAACTCACTGAATGCAGTCTTAACTCAAGACAGTATTCTCTTTCATTTGATATCTTTCCAAGACATTTTGATGATAGAGTCTTACTTAAGAAAGGACCTGGGTACTCACTAGGATAGGGTAATTTTTCGGATTTTAATATAAGAAATAATTAAACAATATGACAAGATGAAAGCTTAGAAGTTGAAGATAAGCAAATACAGTGTTTCAAAGCCTTTCTTGTTTGGAGATAAACAGATGAACAGAAAAGCAAGGCTGGAAGCCTTTTGTTACACCCAGATTATTTCTGACATCCCAGGGTCTGGACAGATTCTCTGTAAATAAATCTAATCCTAAGCAAAAAAAACCAAAAATCTTTTGAGGACGTCTTCTTTTATGACATTTACTGCTGCTTTTTATATTTTTCTGAGTTTTTCTTTTGTTTTGTTATTTTGGGTTAGTGTGGTGATGGTCATTTGTATACATGAACAGTGGGACACATGGTTTCTAACCTAGCACAACTTTGGTTTGGGCTGCCTTTTGAGAAGAAGCCAAAATACTTTATAGCATTTCACTGCATGTATCTGTCAGATGATTAAAAGGACTATCTATAATTTACATATCTAAGAGTGTCTGCTGCTCTCAGCTTT
Source organism: Irena cyanogastra (assembly GCA_013397155.1). Classification (NCBI taxonomy): domain Eukaryota; kingdom Metazoa; phylum Chordata; class Aves; order Passeriformes; family Irenidae; genus Irena; species Irena cyanogastra. The sequence continues at coordinate 156,919 of VWZV01015477.1, forward strand.
CTTTCAAATTATCCTCAAGAGGCAGGACATTTGCTAAAAAGTGAGAGGTTTTTTTGTTTTGTTTTAGAATGCATCATTGATCCTGTAGGACAAAAATACTGATGTAATGGAAAGTGGACTTTGGGTCATGATGTTGCATCATTAGTACACTATTTCAGAAAGTCCTAGAATATTTGGGATGTTAAAAACAACTTTGTCATAAATGATGCCTTATTTTTCTTTGGAACTTATTGCTTCATTAGTGAGAAGAATATAATCTCACAAAGGAGAAGATTACACACTTACTTGTATATTAAGTGAGCTGTCTTGAAAATTTAAGTTTCATATTCAAATACTTTACAACTGAAAATTCATTTCCTGCACTAATTGCTACATTAATCATTTAAATCCACATCTTGTGTTAATTGCTTTAAAGTTACTCACGTGTTGCCAAAATATTTCATAGAATATAAAAATTAAAATTAAATTTGGAGATTCAAAAACATCCTGCATAGTTAGTGCAGTATTTAGGGATATGGAAAAAATTAAAATCTTTACTACTACTTCTAAAATATATACATGTATATATACATACACATCTGTATACATAGATATACAGAGAAAAAAAAAAGAAAACTAAATATTGCCATCACACCTTTGGGAGATATTTTCTGCCAGTGTTGCTTCAGAAGAAGACTAAAAGGAAACGCAGGGAAAAAATTATGCCAATTTTGGCATAAATCAAGAAAGACAATGTGAGGCCAGAGGTCTCCTGTAAATTTCTGGCTCTAAGTACTTACCAGAAGGACTGATTATAATCCATTTAATATATACGCTATATATGTCTACATGACCTTTTCCTGTGACATACAAACGAATGCACAAGAAAAAAATCACTTTTAAGAGCAATAACAAAAAATTAAAGACATTTGAAATAGAAAAGTAGAAATAATCAGATTTATAAATCCTATATAGTTATCCCTGAAAGAAATCTTAAGTTTTTGTAGCAACCTCAGAAACTGTGCATCCTATACAGTTATGGCTAGTCCATAAAAGTACATTTCTGTAGTTTTGTTTGTGATTCTTTCAAGCGAATTATCTGCTTTATTAGGGTTTTTTATTATTCTTAATGCTTTTTCTTCTTCTTTCTCGACACCATTTTCATGTTACTTTCTTGCATGTTTCTAAAGAGCAGATGGAAATGCAGGCTGTGTTAATTTCTTATACTACTTCTACTGATTAAATTATCCTCATACTGCTCTCAAAAATGACTGCAGTGATGTAATACTTTACTTTGGTCTAAGGGGACTAATTCAGACACAAGATTTTCATGACAGATATATAGAATATTCGTGAATAAACAGGAATTAGTGACTCTGATTTTATGAAAGAAGAGGAGCTGATAGGAATGCTGTGATCTGAGAAGTACCTGCCAATGGTGTGACAATGGTAGGGTGTTCAGGTACAGCCAAACAGCTTGGGCACACAGGCTGCGCTCAGAAAATAGATTTGTGAAACCAAATACTCTATCATTTTCTGGAACTGTTCTCCAAATATCTGAAAAAATGTGGTCCCTGGGCAGGCTGGGGAAACAGACAGTGAGAATATGCAGCACAATGGGTTCAAATAATACACCGATCCGGGGAGATGTAGGCAAAAATTATCTTAGTGTAATTTCAGTATCAAGAAAAGCCCTCTGGATCCAGTTGTTATTCCTCCTCAGGTGAGATACCGACTGAAAAGATTCAGCAAGAACAAACAATAAATTTCAAAAAAAAAAGTTATGGAAAGTCAGCCTGACAGGATATGACTTAACAAATAATATTTTTTATGCCATATTCTACACTAAGGACTGGAATAATTTTACCATATATGCAACATCTTACAAGGAAACCTGGACAAAAAATACACTTGATTTTGGGTTCTTTCTTTCGAATACATATACAACAAGTTGATTGCTTTCTTTTCTCTTCCAGTTATGTGGATGATTTAGAAATTCAAATACAATTAGTCTGTGATCTGGGAAAATCCTTTTTGAAGTGGAATTCTCAAATTAAATGGCAGAATGCATGTTTAGAGAACGAGAAGTTAATTTTGCTCATGTCTTTCAAGGAATATAGGTTTTATATATCCTAGTTATCAATAATTGATGATAATGAAGCACAGCACATAAGACCTCACCCAATATGGATAGGCAAGCAGTTGTTATGAATAAGTCAAATGTCACCTCAATACTTTTAATATTGTAGCTATGTCTATCTTCACCTTTCAGTTAGTTAGCACTTTCAATTCATAGTGTAATAAAGAAAGAAAAATTGCATATTTTACTGTAAGATTTGCCCTAACATGGTCTGTTTTCCATCTCCTTGTCCTTTTCCTCCCTGGTAAAACAGTGGACTCTAAATGGCCATCCTACTAGACTGTTATCCTCATAGAGCTAGAGGTTGATTAACTTGATTAACTTGCAAGACACATCTTGGCAAGCGTCCTTAGATTTCACCTAAGATTTCAAGAAAACTGGGAGCTCTTTCATAATTTACAACCATCAAGTGAAAGTACTTTACATTGTGTTGTGTTGCTTGCACAGGGTATATAAAATATTCAGATGCTAGAATGGGGTTTAGAGAGAGAGTTTTGTCGCATCAGTTTTGGCACTTTCTGTTACTCATGGTCACAGGAGAAAATTAACACTTGATCCTCAAATTTGTGTTTTGAGAAAAGAGTTCAGGATCCAGAGAAACCCAAAAGGAATAAAGGAGTGAAGACAGTGACATATTTTTACAGGTAAGGAAATTTCTTTTTCTTGTTGTGTTATGCTTGCTATTTCTGTAGTAGTAGAGACAGAGTACTACATGTGAGGATGGAGATGTACATGGAATCAGGAATACTTGATGCAAGATTAAACCCAAAATGAAGACCTAGATTTTGATGCCTGATAGAAAAATGAGCTTCACTACTTGAAGGGAAAATTATGTTATTAATTGCCCAAAGATATGGAGCATTAGTTTGCACACAAACTGTTATGACATTATGATGTATTAGCTATAACCTCAGGATAATCACACAGAGCCCGAGGCTTGTGGGACACTAATGCAAAATGTGGTTGCTGAGTACTAAGGTGTAAGTGGCTCCTACATGAAAAGGACAAATTCAAAGGAATGAAATTACCCTGGAGAGCAGGAGATAAACTGAGATTTTGAAAAAGACATCAAGCTCCTTTGGGCAAGATGGTAATAAAAAGATGTTTCTGGGGTGGGCCACTGCTGCTGTTGCTGGATGATGGTTCAAACCATTCCTACTTGCCTGCCAGCATCAGTCAGTCTTGTGACTACCCAGAGAAAGCAGCTGCCTCTGGTAGTTTGCTGCCCAGGGTGTTGCTTTGCCCACTCAAGACGGCCAAGATGCTTGGCATGGCCCCAGGAATAACCATTATATTGTACATTAAAGTTTGATATTTTCTGAGATGTCAGGAGATTAAGAGTGCGGCACCAGGGATGGGGAACTTGCAAAGCTGAACATAAGTGGAACTTAAACGACCTCTGGAGACTGTGATGGAGTTAGGAATCCCCAACAGCAGGAAGAGATTTAATCAGAACATACAAATATGCAAAGGGCTGTCTAATACTCCTAAGACATATAACTATGGTAACACCCTTTGATTTAGGATTGAACTGTTAAACAGAAAGTAAAATTAAAAAAAAAAAATGTGTATTTTAATAACATGCTAGACCTGTTGGTTCAGAATAATTTAGATAATAACTGTGATAAATGGATATTTTATCATGATATTTGGTCATATATAAAACTGTATTTGAAGCAGACTTGATATGAATATCAACTCCTTTAAGCAATAATAAAGCCCTCAGATATAGGGAAACTTGGTCTTAAATTTTATCTATAGTGACACAAATAACAAGTTATTAAAGAGTTAGGTTAGTAGTGTAGTCTGAAAACAGAAACAATTTTTTATTCACGGCAGAGAAAAATAAGCTTTTTAAGCTAAAATAGACTGAAGTTCAGACAGCCACTTCTAGCTAGAAGAAAAAATAATTTAGATTCATGTATTAAGATAAAGTAAATAAGCAAAGCATCTCAAACTTTGATTGAATTCATGGAATGCATCTGAAGTACCTTCACATAAGACAAGATATGTTGGCTTCTCGTTCTTCTAGTATTTTATGCTAACATTAAAAGCCCTTAGCCCAATTATATTTAGAACCAGCATTTCTACTTAGACTCTGGAATAATAGTTCATTTAAAACGATATGTTCAATAAGAAAGGAAGAAAAATATTTTGGATTGGGGCTTTTTTTGTTCCTCTTTTGCAAGTCAGAATGTGCTTTACAGAGGAAAAAGAGAAGAACAGGGATATTGTCCTTCACAACAGGGTCCATTATCAGCCTTCTAATTTCTTACAACCAAAAAACAGAATTACTGATAAATATATATATAAATGTAGGTATGTATCTATATACCTTGTTTGATTTCCATAAGACCATAAATTTAAGCATACATTGATCTGAGTTAAGTAACTGAATAATATAGAAATAACATGTTTATATAGAAGAAAATTTTACTCTGAGATTTATACATCTTCCCAGTGTACAGAAACTCAGTGTAGGTTATCAATTTTTCCGCATTCTGATAGACCCAAAAATTCTTCCTGTTTACATCAATGCAGTTGGCAAAGGTAAAGAGAAAAGTAAGAAATAAAAAGAAGAAAAAATCCCAGCAATTTCAATAGTGCATTAACTGGATTTTGAGTACTAAAGGGAAAAGGCATGCCAAATCCTCATCTTTCCTTGTGCATAGCTGCAAGATAGACTAATGCCACTTGTGAGCTGGATCCTGACCTCGGAATCTCTGATCATGCCATTACCACTCTGAACAGAAAGAGAAAAGCTTGAAACTCATCAAAATAGAATACAGAAGAAAGCGTAATTGTTGTGGGTTTTTTTTTATTTTCTTTTATTTTTTAAATTTTTTTTTCTTATTTTTGTTTGGGTTTTTTGTTTGTTCATTTTCTTTTTGTTTTGTTTCCTTTTTGTTTGTTTGGTGTTGGTTGGTTGGTTGGTTGGATATTTTGCAAGGGAGGTGGAGGGTGGGTTGTTTGTTTTTTCAACATATCTTCTAAACAAGTTCTCAAAAAAAATCAGTGGGTACAAGCCACAGAATGGTAAGAGGAGAATTAAATAACTGTAATTCTAAGCAAAAATTAAATTCTATGGTACACAGCATTAGCCAAGAAAAGTCATTTGGTAGCGAAAGAGAAATGAGAAGAGACTGAACTGGAATTCTAACAGGAAAAACTGGCTACTGAGAAACAGCTATTTCAGAGAAGTTGCTTCAAGTGTTTTTATAGATACTGATGATCAAGAACCCACTTTTTGAAACACTAAATTCTTAGTATTATTTTTTCTAAATAAATATCTCAGTATCACAAACTAATAAAACATTATATAATCTCTATAAGGAAAGAAATCCTTAAAAAAAAGTATAGACAGAATTTTAGGATCCTTTTTGGTGAGAATTACTAAAAAGTGTGTGTAATCCAGTCATTGGCTTGTTTCACTACAGATTTTTAATTGTTTTGTATCTTTCTAGTTCTAAAACAGAGTAAAATTCCATCACTTTGTACAACCACTTGTTGTGTTTTGCACAAACCTTTATTAAAATTCAATATGATATTTGACTCTAGGCTTCCACTAGCATTCCAGTAGGAATAATGGAGCTATGTTACACATGAAAAAGATCTTTGCAATATATTAATTAAATTCTCTGTTGGCTGATGAAGGAAAAGTACTCATACTTGACACTTTCTCCTTTTTTCTTTTTGTTTTCCATGCCACTTAAGGACAAAAAACTGGCTTAAATCCAAGTATTCATTAGTCTATTTTAACAGGAAGAAGAATTCCAGCGTAATATATATACACATTCAAACTGCTGGTACCAAGATTCAAAGCATTCAGGAAACAGTGGTGGCTGAAAATTATATTCCTAATCAGATATTCCATTTTAATTTTTTCCTTTTCCTTTGTGTCATGAATTGTAAAATATCAGCACTTATTTTGAGGTCACACAAGTCAGGGCTAGCAGAGGAGTAGAGGCTTCCAGCAGGGATGATGGGTCAATCAGACACCTCTAGTCTCAGCATGAAGCTTCTGCTGCAGCAAAGGTAAGGCAGATTTGGCCTGGAATTTTTTCAACAAACTAATGGTTTTTATTGGAGCAACAGGCTATTATTTTTTTTCTCAGATCTTTTACAAGAAAAAGAATAAGTCATTTTGCCTAATAGGGAACAGTTTAAGGTTCCACACTGGTAAAATGTCAGTATCATCTAAGCAAAACTACATATTACCTCTTTGTAATGAATGACATTTGTTATTAAGATTCATTTTTTCTGTTTCATGGGCACTGTGCTAGTGTATTGTATTTGTCCTTGAAAAGTCTGTTTAAGTTCATGTAATTTATTTCTGTTATATACAATTCAACCAGATGAATCAAATGAAAATTCATACTGGATTCTGCATTTGGCATAGCATTAATAATAAAGTGGAGGAGGTTCATCACAATCTATGAGAAACAAGTGTTTTAGCTCTAGGCATTTTTCCAGAGGCATACAGATTTCTGAGTCCTCTCTAAAAATGCTGCTACACCATTCCACCTCAAGGTTCACCTTTGGTATAAAGCAGAATCAAAAAAATTATAGACTGTTGGAGGTTGAATGACACCTCTGGACATCCACCCTCCTGCTCAAGTAGGGCCACCTGCTTGCCCAGGACTACGGCCAGGCAATTCCTGAGTATTTCCAGTGATGGAGACTCCACAACCTTTCTGGGTAACCTCTGCCAATGCTCAGATACTCTCACAGATTTCAAATGGAAACTTCTTGTGTTTCCTGAGAGGAAACTTCCTGTGTTTCAGTCCTTTGCCCTTTTCCCTGTCACTGGGTGCCACTAAGAGCCTGAGTCCATTTTCTTTGCACTTTACCTTCAGGTAGTTTGGCTAGAAGCTCCTTGTTCATTCATTCAGACCTTCCAATATATTGGGACTTTGTATTTGTTCAGGTGGAACCTGAGCTTGGCAGAGGTGATTTCTGATCATTAACCACTTTTCTTAGTCCCCTTTTTTCATCCAGGACTCAATTCAATGGACCTCTTCCAATAAGGTCTTGAGAAAGGCCAAAATATTCTCTCCTGAAGTCCAGGCTTGTGAGTTTACTTTTCACTCTGTCCTCAGGATCTGGAACTTCCCCACCCCATGGTCACTGTAGCCAAGGCTGCCTTTGATCTTCACATCCTCAGAGATTATTTCCTTGCTGGTGAGCATGAGGTCTGGGAGACTATCTCTGTTGACTTCTCTATCAGTCAGAGGACAAAATAACTGCTCATGCACTTTGGGAATGCTTTGAATTGCTTACGTCTTGCTGTTCTGCTTCTCTAGCAGATATGGGGTAGTCAAAATCCCCATGAGTTTCAATGTTTGTGAAAATAAATATGTTCCTCTGTAGAAGACCTTCCCTGCTCAGGTGGCCAATAGCAGACGCTCACTTTAATGTCACCTTTCTTGGGTTTTTTAAATTCTAGCAAATAAGCTCTCAGTTCCTCATCCATCTTGGCAAAGGTCTATGCACTCCAGATGCTCTCTTAGAAAAAAGACAACACTCCCTTCTAAAGTTTTTCCTTCTGTACTTCCTAAAGAAGCCATATCCCCTCCTTCATTGCAACAGTCCAGCACAGAAGCCATCCCACCACATCTCCAAAACGTCCACAGCTCCCTCGTCGTGTTAACTCCTCATGCTGCCTGTGTTAGGATACAGGCACTTCAGAGACACAAACTGATGCATATATAACTTGTGTATGGTGAAATTTAACAGATACACAGTGAACTTGCAGACAATGTGTCGAGATAGCACTGCAACTGTCTCAAAACCATACTCCTCCTACCTCAACACAACATCTCAGCAGCTATGCCCTTATTCTATATGCTTGTTGCATCCCCTTGTTACACAGTCCCTTTGAGAATGTCATCTCTTTGAGCAAAGGAATGCCATTTTTATATATTCACCAAAGGCTGTTGCTCTCTAGACACCACTACATTATAAATATATAAGAGTAGGAAGAGTGGATACAAAATACAAAAAACCCCAGCATTATAAATGTAATCTGTAACATCATTTATTAGTGATTCTAGACCTTTACCTGCCATTTGCTGCCCCTGTCCTATTTATGACTTGACTGCCTCAGAGACAATGAAAATTTTTCCCTGAAAATGAGCAGTGAGATTATGGAATGAGATAAATCATTCTGCAAATAATGGAGCTTTGACCAACTCAGAATTGTAAAATATGATTTCAGTAGTTTCACTTTTCTTGGGACTATACCAGGATGGTAGAGGAATGTGGTGACTCAGAGTGAAACTCATGAGGCATCAAATTTGATTCTGAAAATGTGACTTCAAACTGTGAAGAAAAGACAATTTTCATCAAAAATTCTCACATGAATGTCTGGATAGATACCAAAAGAACAGCTGGTTGTAAGCCAAAACAAGCTTGGAACTGTTACCAGAATTACTAGATTTATAGCTGATGCTTTTTTAAAATAAATGGTAAAGAAGGTTGATCCGAACAATTCATTATATACCTAGGGAATTCACTAAGGACCTTACTCAATTCTTATTCAACTGAGAAGTAAATCCTTAACCTCAAGGATATATGACACAAATATAAATCAATTGAGTCACCAATACAGAATATGCAGGCTTCATTCTCTTCTTTCCTTTTCTAGTATTTCAATATTTTCTACCGTCGCTAAAATCTTCATATGGTAGAATTCCTTATTTAGCCAGTTTGCAAAACAATACTAAGATAAAAAGCTTGTTAAAAAAAATACTCATTAAATTCCTGTTAGTAATTTGAAACACATTGTCAATTATAATAGTCTTCTATTTCAGCTATAGATTTAAGTGTCTACTTGATGAGACAAAGAGAGGGGCCCTGATGCCGCCCCTTTTCACAGACAATGTATGAGAAAATTTCAGTTCTTTGTCTTTTCTCCAACCTGCAAAATCCAGTATTATGCTATTGAGAACAATTCTTACACCAATTTATCTAATCCTAATTAAATGAGTACAGGATTTAGTTATGACAGGTGTTATGTGTTTATAAGAATATCTCAAAACAGTTTATCTTCACACATTTATGGCCCTTGTAGTGTTTTGTTTTAAAAACCTTAAAAATCACTTTCTTTTTTCACAGCACCTCCCTGTAATTACTTGACTAGTTGCTCAGTAATAGTTATTTATATTACATATTTTGAGCTCTCCTGCTAATGACCTGGCTGGATGAATTCTAGTTTAGGCATTTAATGGTAAAGGTACCTCAATACATTGATCATTATTCTATGTCAGAATGTGTTTAAATTTAGTTTTCATCTTCTGCAAGGAAGAAAAAAATAAGGCCTACATTTCTTTCCTTGGTTAAAAAAAAAGAAGTCAGAATTAGATTATATATGTAGGGTTTTTCTCATTTCACTGATACGTTGTACTAATCCTACTAGTCACATGTCGATTCTGCTCTACACACACCTCATTCTTTACATACAACACTCCAGCTGTTTCACATTTCTCTCTCATCTGCAGAAAAAACAGGTTTTGAAGAAGACAATTTTCTTCATGCCAGAAATTTGTACACCAGCTTTACTAGACCAAAATACTCACTGCACAAAATGTATTCCAGGAGTTGATGCAGAAATGTATTTTCAATCTACAAACAGAACCCAAACTTTTGATATTAGTCTTCATATCCAAAAAGAGTCATCCTGTAGAGAGTTATATACACACATGGCAGAAAATGCTTTTTTCTTTAGTGCATTTTAAAACTATTTGGTCTTTGCATATGTTGCTCTCAATATGTCAGTGATCTTAGGCAAGTATCAGAAAATTTTTTTCATATAACCACAGACATAGAATAGTTTCTGTCTCTCTTTCACACATATATATGCATAGAAAACAATAAATATAAATAAATAAATAAATGATTCAGGAAATGTAGCTATTTTTCTTTAAGTCAGGAATTGATTAAGGGACAAATGTGCAACATATCTTCAGTTTCTGGATAATGGATGAGGCTTTCACTAATTGAAAGTTCAGGCTTTTAAAACCTATCCTTTGAAAAGCATTTCACCTCATGAACCCCCACACCCATATATAAACCCCTACACCCTTTCATATAAAGAAAATATGTAACTAATTATCAATATATTTTGTTGTTATTATTAGGATTGACTCATATGCCTAAAAATGTTTTCCAGTCCCATTTTCAAGATTCAGTAGTGTCCAAGAATATTTTTGAGTTACCTACCTGCTACCAAGTAGCTGACAAACAATGGAAAATACCTCTGGAAATCCATCTCTGTGTCTAGCCAGAGGAATGCAGGGAGATATCTGGTAAGTATGAGACATCCATCTATAGGGAATCATCTGCTTTCATCTTATGTGCTTAAGAAACAGTAGTTTATATAGTGAATAAACTTTAGATAAACATATATTAGTTTTTATTACATATTTTTTACAGTGCAACTTTGCTTAAGTATATCTAGCATGAAATTAAACAAAATAAGGTTAATGTCTTTTTGAAGGAATAACATATAAAAGCAACTTTAAAACACTTGTAAGAGGAGATCTTTCTTAAAACATAATAATATTATCTTAATTATTAATTGTTATACATCTGTGGTTTTGTACCCAATATTCTGGATGAGATTGAAAATTTTATTTATAAACACGTTTCTTATTCATCTGAAAGCTACAATTTTACTGCATTTTAGTGTCAGAAAACCTAGCTTCATTCTTGGAAGAAACTGAACGGTATGACAGCCTAGTGCTTCTTTTGTTGAAGTGTACAATTATGCCTTAGTTCTAAGACTATTCAATCAACTATTAGTTATGAAGACAGCTGAAATCCTAGCTGGACTTTAAAAGTAACCAAACCAAGCTACAGAAAAAAAAAAACAAAAACCAAAAAATAGTTATTTGAAAGTCTATTGCTTGGACTAGAAATTATTTTTCTTCCCTTATTTAAAAAAAAATAAACCACAGTATATGTAACAAGGGCTTCTGACTTGAGATCTCAGTGCTTGGATTGGAAATATACTTGGTCTGTCAAAACATGGAGACATTGTTTATAAATCTATTATCCTTGCCTTCAGGATCCCTGGTGTAATTTCACATAGTTTTAGCAGTGCCTGATAACGATGACTATAAAGTACTATCTTTCAAAAAAAGGCATTATTTATATTTCCACTTAGGAAAATTTGGGGGAAAAAAAACCAACAACACCACAAACAAAAAAAATACCAGTACTGATAGATCAGGGCTTTCTCTTTGGCTGTAAAAGAAGACAAAGAATAAGACCTTTTTCTGTTCTTACAGAATATCTGTTCTTGAGTAGAGCATGGGCCTAAACAGGTGAATCTTCATTTAGTACTTCTTTAAATAACTTGACATAATCATCAATAATTTTTAAAGCAGCTGGAGGCTACATGGAGGCAAATGCCTACTTAACCCTGTCTTTGTGAAATAGTGTGAAGAGCTTCTGACCTGTGAGAGAGAGCACTAATAAAGGAAATGCAGGGATAGTAGTACACAGTACATCATCTGTCTTGTTTGCCTGATGGAGCATATGCTGAGAGCCAAAACACTGAAAGCAGTTACTGATGCTCCTGAAATTTATTTTCTGGATCATAAAAGCAGACATGAAGTAATTATGGCGAGAAATATTTGTTAAACTTGATAAATAGGGAAACAGAGTGGCTGTTTGGTAATTCAAATTAAAGAAACTCTACGCACCATTCTACTTGCTATTTATACTCCTCAATCATTTAACTGCTGTTTGTGTGATGGAATTTTCATTATCATGTGATGATTTCGAGCAAAAGGCAGGGTAGAGGCTTGGATGGAAGAACAAATTTACAAAATACCCACATTAAATTTATGGAATTAGTTCAAATCCTCATTAAAACAACTTTTTAAATAATCAGAAAAATTTAAAAATTAAATATATTGCCTCGAAGGTTCAGTGCCTTCCTTCAAACAGCAAAACAAGAGTGGATAAAAAGGCAAGTGATTTGTGAAGTGAACAATGCACAGAACTGATATTCTTTACAGCATTTTTTGGGGAAATTCAGGAAAAGCTGGGAATATACAGGAGTTATTTGAGCTGTGGGAGAGAAAGTCCTTTCCTTTCTACAGTTCACGGCAAAGGCTCTACTATTTACAAGGTTTACTTATTAAAGCAATGAAAAATGTACTCCAAAATGTAACATTGAATTTTTAAATAACACGTATTTATCTAAATAGGTAAACAGACACGTGTATCTTTCCCACTTGAAGCTCTGGTGCTTTACTTTTTGCATAATTATGATAGCTATGTTCCACTTATACTTCTTTCTTAGGAAAATTAGCTCTGAACATTGAACATTATGACGGAGTAATATAGATGACCAGAGAAAAAGTATTACTTTTTCCAGCCTATGCTTTCAATTCCTTTTGTTTTTCTAAATTCTAATTAAAAATCCTTGTCTCAAACTTCACCATTTCTATAGACTACATTTTTCCTATGCTTCTTTTCACTTAGTTAAATAGTGTTATATTAAAAGCCCTATAATTTCTCCATGGGATTTTGTACTCCTGCATGTTCTCTCTAACATTTTTGTGTGGCAATATAAGCTCTTTATTTTAAAGGCAATGTAAGCCTATTTCCTTAAAGGACTCATTACAATCTGCATTTACGCTTGGTTATATAAAAAATGGCTTTGATTAATTATTCAGGGCCAGTAGTATTTGTTTCATATGACAATCTATTTCATGGATATTTAGGGCAGCCCAAGCGTTTAACTCTTTTCTATATCCTCAGGTAGATCTTGTGATCCTTGCATATATTTTTATGTTTACTCACACTTTAGAAAGCCTTTGCAATTGAGTGTATGGGATATTTAAAATTAGGCTCACACAGTTGCTTTTTATTCCTTCTATCACTCTATCTCAATACCTACTTGAAGCCTAGTGAAACTATATTCTTTCTGAATAACTTCCTCTTGTACACCTAATTTGATTTTCTCTCCCAATAATGCCTTCAGCAGCTTCATATAATTTCATTTGCTTGCAGATTAAGATAGAGTTTTATGCCACAGAAATTAAAATAGTGCTGTATTTAGACATACTGATTCCTTATACATCAAATAAAATTTCTTGCTTCAAAAGAAAGAGAAAAATTAAGTAGACATTAGGAACATAAAGATTAAATTGTAGTGATACTTGAAATCATGATTCTAAATAGGGAAAGAAAATTATTCATCACACTGTTCTGCCATCTGCCTTTCAGAGAGGCCACAGAATCAGAACAAGCTGAAGTTTCCTATCCAGTATGTCTACTGAATAATTTATCTAAGTGGGTTTGTCCATAGTTTGATTTTTGTGGAAATAACAAAAATATAGTAGTTTGGTCACATTTAATTATCATCACAAGGTTTTGGTCCCTGTTGAAGAAAATTTTGTGTTGGTGCCATATACTAGCCAAGTTCAGAGACACAAAATCTAACTGCAGTGAGGATGTAATTTACTGTAAGTGCAAGGTTTGTGTTGAATAGTTCCAAACCTCCTACTGACTCCTAAGGGTATTTCTGTGTTCGGGATTGCTTTATAACTGTAACTTCACTTTGCTGCTGATGAAAAGCAGCTAGCATTCAGTATTTTTATAGCTGGGAGCTTACCACAGTGACTTCAGGCTTATAGACCATTATAGAGAACCTGTGTATCCCTATTTCCCAAGAAGACTTTCAAAGCAGACACATTGAAGAGTTCAGGTCAACATAGAATCTTATCATTACCATTACTGTGAAGAAAGTAATCAAGAAGTTGTTTTCACTAATGTACTTTCTAAGTGTGTTTTCAACTGTAAATTAAATATACTATGTCCCATAAAAGCAAAGTGAATAATCTGCCTGTTTACTGATTACTATCTCTCAGGTCATGGATGTTGGTGACATAAATGTTTCAACCTAGCCAGGTATGCAAATTGTTTAATAGTGGGTATAATCACTACCTCATAGTAGCTCTGGATTTTGCTGTAATTTATGACATGCAAGACCCAAGGCAAAAATCTACACAACGATTTTACATGACTCTCCAAATGCCTAAAGGAATAATGCACCTTACCTTTAAATCCAGTGTAGAATAGTTGGGAAGGGAAGATTGGCAGCCTGACTAATTTTTGAGGCAGAACAAGACAAAAAGTTAATCTCTAGACTTGATTGTTTAAAGGACTGTTACTTTTCAGTCACAATGATGCCAAGATGATTTTTTTGCCTTGTCTCTTATATATCTTTTATGTATCATCAGTTCTTTTAGCATGCATTCTTGTAATTCCTTAAGTCTGATAACTTAGCATAGTCCTAGTATTCTGTTAGGCCAAAAGACCAAACATCCAAAGGGTCTCGCAGCTGGAGGCCGGAAAGCCCTACGCTGTCTTGAGAAACCAAGGCCCCCCTCTAGAACATATCCTGTAAACTAGAGATTAGGCCCATCCAGGGGGGAATTCTTCAGGATGGGAGGATATCACGATATTCATTCAAGCCTCTCACTGGGGCATCCTTGTTAGATATGCTAATTTCTAAGGTCTATAAATTGTACAAATGATTTATCATCTGTGTGCACTGCAGCGCATCTCACCTTGGCGAAACGGTGCACCATAAGGATCCTTATTAAACATGGAGATAAAAACCCCTTATCCCTTAACCATGTCTGCCTCTCAATTTTTTAAAACCAGGAAAAGGCATCAATAATATTTCCAGGTTTTTTTAATTGTGTCTCATTTCTCTTTCCTTATTTCTTTCTTTTTCTTCTCAGGTGATATAGATTTCAATTCATTATGTTTGCTGTCCACATCCAAAATTATAGACAGGTTTTTATTAGTATAACTCAGAAAATTAAGAACACTGTGACAAAACCAACTAGAAAGTGCCTAATCATCTGAAAAAAAATACTGTAGCCTAACTCTTCTTTCTCTTTATGGTACACAAAGCCCAAGATCACAAGCAGTATAAATTTAAGTCCTACACAGGAATACAAAGTCCCTTTCTGACTGCTAAAATACCTTAGATTCAGTAATGCGTCTGGTAAGAATAAGCAATAAAGGTATTGCAAAAACATTTGCATAAATGTAAAAAAAAAACCAAACCCAAAATATAAACTCAAATTTGTATAAGAAAAGATTGGAAAGTGACTTAAGAATTTCCTATGAAATATCAGAATTTCTCAGTAAAGATACTTTCAATGACCTCTGCCTCTCCCGTGAGTTTCCTTCCATCACCATATGCCTCACAGAAAAAAAAAAATCTTTATTTTCTGGCAAAGTGACATCACACAATGATGTAGAATAGAAAAAAAATTATTTCAATTGTTTCTGAACAGCACTATGTATAGCTCGGGGAAAAAAAAATTATGACCCCTGTCTAATTTGCACCAGGAAGCTGATGCTCTCATTAAAAAAATGGGGAAACTCTTTGATTAGACTGTGTATTAATTTATTTGGGCAGCCAGAGATCACCAAGAGTTTAAGGTCAAAAAGAAGGGTGATACAGAAGGATTTCTGATAGCTGTGGAGAAGCAGGAAACAAATCCAGCAGTAAAGCTGTTTGACACGGTGAGAAGAGCTTTTGAAGTAATCTCTAAATTTACTTTTAGTGACTGCAAAATACAGTAGCAGATTTCTCCACCTGCAAGAACAGTTACCTCTGTAGGAAATGTCTCCTCATGCCCTGTAATGCCTTCCTGTAAAATTCTGTGGAATATCATAACTGTTTATGGGACTCCGCACTTGTGTATATTCACTCATATTTAATCCACCAAAACACTATTCACCCATAGCACCAATTACTATCCTTAAAAATACAGACACAATTTAGAATATTTTTTTAACATCCTTATATGTTGTTTGTCAATGTTCAAGAAGTTTCCTGACTTTTAGCCTTAGTTCAGAACATATAATATTTAGATGAAGCAGACGTATTTGCATTTTCCCAGCTGTCTTGTGCTGTAGAATCTTCTGCAAGTTTTTTCTACATACTTGTACTGAGGCTTCCTCGGGAACAGTGTGGGGGAATTCTAAGGTAAAGATTACAAAAGTTGTCTTTGTCAAAGTCCAGCTCTAACTCATGAGCCTACTCACTGTGTTTCAAACAGACTCTTTACCAGTGATAAAAATATCTTATGAGGAAGAGAGCACATGTGTAATGAATCTACACAAGGATATCAGCTGAGGAGAGACAGACATGGTCTACATTCTTTAAGGGTAGTCTGCATGGTTTTGTTTTCAATTGCTAAATGTATGTAATGGTACTTAATCAGCAAAGTAGGTTCACACAAAATCAACCAGCAGGTATTATCATAATTCTAAATTATTTCAGATCTTTTACTGGTACCTTTAATAACCTTAGAAGATGAAATTGAACATTTCAGATACTTCTCATCTGTTATAGCTGTACAATATTGCACCTTCCATTTAGGTAGATTAAATTAACCAGTATCTAGCCTCTCATCTATGAGTTTTAGCTGATGTTCATCAAACAAAAATTGTGATTGCCTTCTCTGGTTACTTGTAAAATCTGCTGTGCTGGATTGAGAGTCCAGTGACAGAAGCTGACTAATAGATGATTTTGAAGATGAGATTGATAGGAATCTCATTGACATAAAAGTCATCTGCCTTGAAACCAGAAGAATTTTGTGTCAGTGAATGGACAAGTGCTAAATTGGTAGCTTTGTCTTCAACTATTAGTCCTGTGACTAATTTTTTTAATGGTCTTGCCCCACTGCCATACCTTCTAAGGAGAGTTACATAATTACTTCTATACAAAGTCAGGAGTTATAAATAACATTTGGAGTAAGGGCTAGATACAAAAAAACACTCATGTGAAAGAGCTCTATATATTTCCACTCAAGGCTGTGAGGGCTACAGGTCGGGATAAAAAAATCCCATGTCCATTTTAAGAAATTATTGAAAAACTACACAATTTTAGGTTTTTTTAGTATTATCAGTTTATTTGAGTCAAGATTTTGGATAATATAAAGTGCAGAAAGGTTGTGTTTGGGGTTTTTTAAGGAAAAAACATAGTCCTATTTTGTCTTACTTTAAAAAAAAATAAATAGCCTTTTTTTCTAATTTTTCGGGGAATCTTAAAACATAAATCAGTTCAAAGAGAAGGTACTGAAAATTAATCTGTAAATAAATCTATTTTTATCAGATGACAAAAATAGCTCTAACTGATCCTGAAGTGGCTGTTTAAGTTGTAGCAATGCTTATAATTTCTGTTGGTTTGATTCAACATCTGTCAAAGGAGGCTGAAAGACTCCAAAGCACTAAAAGGAGTTTTGGTTCAAATAAGAGTACTTCAAAGAACTGGCTTAGTGATTAAACATTGGCTAAAGTTCTACACTTCTTTCTTGTTGAAAAAAAAAGTTCAGAAAATCTCTGCGTGTTTAGAGAAACTTTTGATTTTCCTCAGAGGCTCCCGATTATTCAGACATAATGAATAAGATTTTTATTGTCCAGTCATATTAACATCTTGGCTATAAGTGCCTTAAGTAAAGTGAGTTTTGGTGAGAATGTCTGGCCCAAAAGCCAGGTCAGATCATATCTGCTTGGTTTGTTGTATTGCAGCTGTAGCAAAACAGCCACACTATATGCCAGAATCTTGTATCAGACAGAGACCAGATAGATTTTCTGGTGGGGACCTATGGTGGTGTAAGAAAACATGTATCAAATCAGAGATATCCTGCTGCTTCATCCATTCAAGCCTTTCCAGGCAGGCATGTCCAGAAAAGCCCATCCATTCAGTATGAACAGATTACATGTCCCACTTTTTCTTGACACATGTCAGAAGCAGCAGCCTGGGAAGAGAAGAGTATATGAACAAGGCAAATACAGAGTTACAGTTTCTGGAACTGCAATGTAGAGTTATTTTCTGAGTATCATCACTTTTTGTTGTTGGTTTGATAGTTGGTCGGTTGGGGTTTTTTGTTGTTGGTTTTGATGGATCTCCTTTCATATTTCTAATGCCTTTTGGAATCCATTTATATCTTTGGCTTCCACAGCATCCTGTGGCAATGAGTTCTACAATTTAATTATGCAGTGTGTGAAAAAGCACTTCCCTTTGTTTGCTAAAAATTTTCTGGATGATAATTTCATTTCATGCCCCTTGTTCTTGTTTTACAAAAATAGTGTCTAATTGCTCCCTCACCTCCTTATTCATGGGTTTTATTCTTTTATACACCAAGAACATATCCCTTTGGGTCTTTTTTCTCTAAGCTAAAGATGCCTAATCTAATATCCTCTTCTACAGAAGTACTTCTGTCTTTGATCATTCCCAGACTCTCTGTCTCATTTTAGTTTTACTATGCTCTTCAGGATGGAGACACCAGAGTTGCAAGTAATACTAGGCACATGGTCAGCTTTCAGTACCCTGACCAGCAAAAATGAATTAAACATACAACTTGCACGTTTGCAATAGGAATGCATTAAGATGTTTTGCTATGACTTGGGAGCTATTCTCCAAGTTTTCTATTTCAGATCCTTTGAAGCTCGCTTCAACATGAATACAAGGCTTTTCAAGCTGGAAATCTACTGCCTGCCTGATTCCTTGCTCTGAACAATTTCCACAGTATGAGCTGCTATGAAGAAAGAAAAGAAAAATATGCGATATAGATAAAAGTATTTTCCCCTGATATCGCATTATTTTTGGATAGTTTCCCAGGAAATTCACTGGTAATGTCTCATCTTTGTGGATATGAAAAAAAACTCAGAGGAAAAACTAAAATGGTGGGTCAGTTTTATGGAAGATTATGATTTTAGAATTTTCCGTTGTAGTCAATGACTTTTTAGCTTAAATTTGGTCTTCAAAGTAGTCCATCAGCATTTGTATGAGTTTTAGAAAAAATATTTTGACTTTTCTCCTTGGAGAGTTTACTGTTTATCTGATCTCCTGCTATGCATTCCAGTCTGTGCTTTCTACTTCAAGATGTTTGTTCCATTGTCTCTTCATGATGGCTGAAAAAGTATTTTTCCCAAAAGTTAGAGGGAAACCCATGACGATGGCATGCCATAAAGAAAAATGATGAGATAAAAGCTGTGGATCTTTGTGGTCTGTGGGTTCACATATGTTTGTCAGCTTTTGTAATCTCTGAGTGACATTTGAGTGACACCACATAGATAGAACATATTGAAGTGCCCAGAGGAAAAATTCTTTCCTAAAGACAGTTGTGTTGATAACAATGCTACCCAAGATTCAAGACAGACACTTCAAAGAAACAAAACAAGGAATTGTTTCAAGGAAATGTTATATAATATGAAATATCAATTCACCTGATTATTACCTGGAAGGAATATTAATAGGCTGTCCTTAATCTGATTGCTGTCTTTGCTAATATACCTGTAAAACTAAAATACACTTGGACCTGATGAAGCCAGGATGTAGAATTCCATTATCTTCTAAAGTTAGAATAAATTATCTCCCTATTTGCATCAGAGTATTTACATGTTTATACAAGAATGGTGGAAAAGCTGCAATTTTGTGAAATTGTTGAGAATTTTGGAACAAACGGACAATATTCGTAGTTCTTCTCTGATTCTCTTTTTTAAAGAGATTCCACTAAAAACATGTCAAATAGATAATATCTCACAATTTGTGAGGCTGTGAATAATTACAGAAATACTGAGCATTTTTTTAAACCTTTACATAGGTTAAAAATATCTGTTGTTTAATGTTTAAGATCTAAAGCCTCTTTCATATTTTTGGAGATGTTTCTTGTAAGTGCCATTAGAGCAGTCCAGCACAGTGGAGCTAGGTCCTATAAGCTTAATAATTAACAGAAGAGACTTGTAACTTAATTTTAGGAAATGACATCATATATTTGAGTACAGTCAGTAGACTTTTGCTAGGAATTATAATGCCAACTGCACTGTATTTAACTAAGATCATTGTATCACAGACTTGTTTTTAATGACTCCCTTTGTGGGAGTTCAAGTTCTTTCTTTTAATAAAGCTATTTCACATTTTGTCCTTGCCAATGTCAGTTTAAAAGAAATGAATACTTCCTATCTGTCTTGTTAAGGGAGATGACCTGTCCAACCTCTCAGTAGAAGGTTTGGATTCCCATTAAAAGTTTTCAGTTCTCTCCTCTCCTTTCAGCTCCTGAGTGTGCTGTAGCTTTTGTAGATACTTTTTCAAAAAATAAATGACCCAGTCAGAAGTAAAGAAGATTTTGCCCCAAAACTTTAAATTTGCTACAGAGTGATAGTGTTAGATCAATATTTGCATTAGATAAGGTGAACTGGTCACCAAAATAAGAAGACCAATGAGACAATTACTAACCCTTGAAAAAAATTAACCTTTAGGTCCCATAAGACTTAATTAATTTGTAGAAATGAGTAGAAAAAAAGGGGCATTTGATGTTAATTGAAAAATGTTCAAGAGGAGTGCTAAAATCAGCATGGTGATTAAAAAGAAAGTCAAAAACGTTATATTTTTGTTAAGTAAAAATATTTAAGCTGCTTGATAGAACTGATATTGGTTAGCAGTGCTGTTCTGGGTTACATAACAATAATAATGAAAGTATGATAATATGATAACTACCACAAATTTGTCAAAAGTGATTTTTCTGCTCCATGAACATTAGACTCTATTGTAAAAGCGAATACCCCTAAGAGATATTAGATAAATATAGACCAAAAAAATGCACAAAAAGGCACACTGATGATGACTCTTTCCCTTGAACAGATTTGTTCTAGGTAGTATGGTAGTATGTACAATTCACAGGTAGTATGAACAATTCATGTGATATTACCACCAGTAAACGCTAATTAAGCTACTTATGCTTCCTACTTTCTGCTTAAACCTTTTTTATTTTCTGCAATAACTTCAGCTTAATGGATCAAAAATTTAAAAACCACCAAATAATTGTTAAGTAACACGTGTTAAATGTGCTTAGTTTCATCTGGTGGATAAAGCTATTTTCTTTTCTGAAAATAGCAGCTGCGGCCAGAGACAGACTACAAAGCACCTTCAAATCTGTGTCTCCACTGTACAGTGAGCAGATAGCTAACAATGGCAAAAAAGAAGAAAATTATCATTAAAAATAATCTAATAAGAATAATTTTTATTTAAATCTAAAAATATATATTAACTATGACAAAATGAGAGAAAAATTATGAATTGACCAGCAGCAGAAATTTAAAAATAATATCTAACCTTCCATTCAATTTATTTTTGCAAGAGAATAAATACACATTTTTCTGTCAGGAAACACATGGAGCTGTATTACAGTCTCACAAGAAGGTCTTGTATATATACAGTATATAATTTTCAACAGGTATTTGAGGCCTAAATGTTTGAAAAGAATACTGAATTTTCATAAGGAGAAATGTCAGTAACAGGAGCCAATTTTATCCAATGTGCTGTGGGAAACCTGCATTACTTTTGCATCAGCTGTCCATATATTTGAAGTTTATTATTTTCTAGATAATCCAGTTTCATATCACTTTCTGAAGTTTAGGACAAAGAAGAATCTTCTTCCAAGTAGAAGTGTTTTGTGAATTAAACCTCCTTACAACCTTCCTGTGAAAGCTCAGCTCTGTGGAAAACACAAGACTGCTCACTAAACATAGATTAATGGAAAATCTTTTCCTGTTTTAGTAGTTAAAAGATTTTCATAGGACACGTAAATTGTGTCTGCTAATTCTTCCTGCAACCTTAGTTTACTTAGTTTTCACACTGTGTGTGAAAGGTCTAACTGCAGAGGTACTTGTGAAAATAGTACTTGCACTACTTGTCTTCCACTTTCCTTCAGAGCTCTTAATTTTGTTTTATTTTATTTTTTTTATGAAAATATTATTGTCAGACTTTGCAAATTCTAAGCCACAAAGTAACATTATTGAAGTTAATCCTAAAAAAATGCAGTTTACATTCAAAGAATAGCAACAGATTATTGAAGCATGACTTTCCCCTTCTGCAGAAAAGAACTGATATATCAATACAATTACCTTCCACATTTCCCAATAATTTAATTTGTATAAAAGACAATTTAAAACAATTTAAACAGATGTATAAGTAGTGTTTTATGTCTCTGGCTGCCTGGATCATGCTTAATAACATTTTAAAATATAGGTACAGAACTTTACTCTTTTGCAATATTAATTGATTTTAACATGAAATTGAAAAATTTTAGCAGCTGATCAGCCTCTTCCCTCAGCTTGGGCAGAAACTAAATTAAAAAGAAATTGTCAGCAAGATTTGATAATACATTTATCAATTTGTATCAAAGCTTTTTATTTTAATTCTTTGATTGTGTTTATTATTAGAAAGGAAGTCCGTATAATCAACTCCTTAATCATAGCATGTGGTAAGGACAAAAAAAAAATATTAGCTTTTCATTGATATTATGTTCTTCTTTAAGGTTTTTTCCTTCCACTAGTTCACTGACAGATTTGCTAACTTTCTTTCAGTACTCCTTCCTCTGACACAGATTAAGAATTTCTTGTTTGATACTTGTGTTTTCTGTTTGATCTTTGGTTTTATCTTACCCTTATCATCTTCTGTCCTCCCTGCATGTCAAGTGTCAAAGGCATGGCTTGACTGTTCTTAGCATAATGGCCCCAGGAGGCATTTACAAACTAGCAGATTTTAGAACATCCTTGAGGCTGTGCTAAACTTCGCCAGAGGCTGTAATGGCCCTAATATTATCAAGAGATCATGAAGATTTCTGAAAGATGTCTTTGTCTTCACCTCTTCTTTGCTATACTATGTAGATTGCTATTACACATAGTAGTTAGTATTCTATATTATGTTGAAATTGTATAATATAGATTCTTTTCCTATAAAATTCAAAACACTAAGCCAGAAGGAATAGAAATACTTAAGCAGTAAATAGTTTAATAACTCTGTCAGAATCACTGGATGTTTTCCCAGGGGTCTTGCCTAATTCTTTATTTTCACGTAGATCTGAATTTACCAAGGCACGGGCTCTCTTCAGCAGCACCAAACTGTTACTCAGTTTGTTACAAACCATCAATATACTTTAGCAGCAGAAATATGTTCTGAAAAGTTGTGAACAGACATGTACTACAGGGGCACACTGCACAGTGTCTGGATAGTCTGAGGTGTCAGGGAATCATAGGATGGCTGAGGCTGGAAAGGACTTCTGGAGGTCACCTGGTCCAACCTTGTACCTCAAGCAGGGTCACCAAGAGGCCTCTTACACAAAACCACATTCTGACAGCTTTTGAATATCTCCAAAGAGGGAGATTTCATGTGGGTAATCTGTACCTGACTCTGTCAGCCCCACAGTGAAAAAGTGTTTCCTGACACAGGGAGCCTCCTGTGTTCTAGTTTGTGTACAGTGCCCTCTGTCTCATCACTGGGCAACACTAAAAGGAGCGTGGTTTCATGTTCATTATACACTCCAGATTTCAGATATTTGTACATATTGTTGAGATTCCCTGAACTTTTGTTTTCTGGAGTCCTAGATCTCATAGCCTTTCCTCCATATGAAGGATGCTCCAAACCCTTAACTTTCTAAGTGACCTATCTCTCGTCTTCATCAAATTCTCTCTGAGGATTTTATGGGAGACAATATCAAAACATTGATGAAGCTCAGGTAGATAACAATCACTGATGTTCTCTCATCTATCTGGCCAATTGTTTCATTGTAGAATGCTGTCTGGTTCATCAAGCATGACTTCCTCTTGGTGAAGGCATGCTGACTACTCCTGATGACTTTCTCATCCTTGTGCCTGCAAATGATTTCTGGTATTAGCTTCTCCATCACTTTCCCAGGAATTAAGTCAGGCTGATTGGCCTGAAGTTCTATGAGATCTCCTCTTGCCCTTCTTGAAGGTAGGAGTGGCATTTGCTCTCTTCCAATGACCAAGAACTTCTCCCAGTCATCATGACTGTTCAGAGATAATGGATTGACTTCACAATGACAACCGCCCTACGGGCTGACAAACCCCTCAGCACTTCTGGGGGTATGCTGTTGGGACCTATGGATTTATATATGTCTAGTTTTTAAAATGTCCTCTAACCTGATCCTCTTCCACCATGGGTTAAAATTTTCTGGCTCTACACTTCCTTCTTAGCCTCCATGGCTTGGATTTTCTGAAGGCAGATCTTTCAAGCAAAGTCTGGGGCAAAGAGGGCATTCAGGACTTCAGTTTTGCCCATGTCTTGTGTCATCAGGGCTACATTTTCTCTAGTCTTCCTCTTGTCACCTTTGTATTTCTAGAAGTCCTTCTATATACGTTTCCCTTTGATGTCCCTTACTGAATCCAAGTAAAGCTTTAGCTTTTCCTAGCTTTGTGAATATGTCTCTGTATTCCTCCCAGGTTACCTATTCCTTCTTTTAACTCTTCCACCTTCCACCAGTGTCCTTTTGTCTTTGAGACTGACCTTTCATCCATGCAGATATCCTGGCACTTTTGGCTGACTTCCTGCACTTTTGCACACTCCAGTTTTGAGCTTGAAGAAAGTAACATTTGAATATTAACCATTTGCTAAATGTACCTGTTCCTTGGTACATTTGGATATGTACCTGTTCCTTGGTATCAACTTGGATTGGACACAGGACATTTTTTACTCTTCTATGTTTACTCTCTTTACTTTACAGAATAAATGTAGCAAAAATAAAAACTCCTCGTTTCTTATGTATTTTTTACTTTGTACAGAATGTTTTAATGAGAAATCAAAGCCTAGTCATCATTGAAACATACAAAAATCCTCATAATGGTAAGTATGAGAAGGAATAGCCTCAGCCTCAACTACATTTCCAGACAGAATTTCTGGGAATATAATTGCCTATTTTCCTATAGATTAAATATTGGACTAGAAAACACTGAGAGTCATGCATGCAGATCTACAATATTACCTTCAGAATCACTTAATTTCTTCTCATAATTATTTTCAAACATAGTTTTCACTTAAATAACCTAAGTCTCTTTTAATGTTTTCTGTATATCATATTATAAATGAAAACATTTTTGCCATGTAATAATAGAAACATATTACAGAGGATTATATCTATAGGAATTGATGGATATTGAAGGCAAAATTGATATTCTGTAATATTTTAACTTCTATTTTTGGCTTTCAGATAGTGAGAAAAAAAAAACTTTGCAGAGGGAAGAAAAGGTCTTTTATTGTTTAGATCTCAGGTGTGAGAAGCACTCTGAATATATAAAGGCTTATCATGAAAAACTGTGACAGGAAATTTCTGTTGAATTCCAGTGACTGCAGTTTTCAACTTTGTACTTTATAAATATTTATCCAACCCTTAAAGTCCCTACAGTTTATGAAATTCTTCAGTATTTTCCTGTCATTACATTTCACTATTCAGTCTTTGTTAGCAGGTCCACTGAATCTTTCAGATTTCAGATAAAAAATGTGAGTTTATAGCTTCAATACTAACTGCTGTGACACATTAAAGAAGGAAAAAATAGCAACATTGTCACATATCTCCCTTTCTTATTAGCATTCAAGAAAATCAACACTTGAATAATCTTAAGGCTATGGCAGAAGTATCTAAAGCAGGATTTTCTACCAATTTTTATAGCACCAACCGCAGATACACATTATCACAGGAGAATATTTGTGTCTTGTGAAGTTATCCTAAAACGTTTAAAAAAAATGCTTCTTTTGAGTTTTTTACTCTTTTTAAAGCAAAACTTTACAAAGTAAATTGATGTTATCCTGTTTGATAATATGTTTGGCCTTGTTCAGAAAAATGAGAAATGGTAAAATGTTCTTATCAGAAGAATAAGTACTTTTCAAAGACATTGATACAATTAAATAGTTAAGTCATTCTACTTTGGAGATCTACAAGTCTTCTATAAACACTCTTGTCTCACTTACACTAAATATTTTTTCTTGACAAAACAGTTTGCAAACTCTGGGAGTGTAAAAGCAATCCATGTTTAATTTTCTGCATTTTCTGCATCTATTGTAGAGTATTTCACATATTAGAAAAATGGAACAATAAAAGAAAGATTGTTTTGTGGTAAGGGAAAAACTTTCATTTTTCTGCCTTTTTAGAATAAAATCAGCACATCATATGAATTGGAATTTTTAATGCATGTTTAATTGTACACTAGGGTTTCTTCCTTTTCTCTCATAATTAGATGTCAAATGGGATATGGTATTTACAAATTAAAATTACGGTACAAATAAATTAAAGTTTTCATTTTGTTAAAAAGCAGTGGAATTTGCTAGGCTACTGGTTTCTCCCTAATATCATCACATTCATGCTCACCCAAAAGTCATTTGATCAATATGCAGGATGAGGGGTTTTCTTCCCATATGTTATTATAGCCCCAGTGTGATCTTATTGTTGTTTTACTGGGGATGAGTTTTCATACACAAATAATGAAACATGCAGAAGTGCAGTGTAGCAACATAAAATAATCCCTAAGAAGCATGGACTGGCAATTAGGAGACTAGGGAAAAAGTATTGAAAGGTTAGACATTCTTTCATTTCCACCAGAAAAAAAGAGCTTCAGAAGATTCCAGATATTGCTTTGTCTGCCACTAAATAGCTCTTAGGGCTATTAAGCAAAAGATATTAAAAAAAAAAAATCAAAGTTCTAAGAAATGTTTCTTTCTAAACAAAAGGTAAATTTGAAGTGCATATTCATAAAACTTTGTGTTAAATCAAGAATATTCAAATAAACAATCATCAAATATAAACACACTTTTCCAGTCTTAGATTTTCATAGGGGATGCCTTGAGAACAACTTGAATGAGTTGTTCTTTTAACACAGCTGAGCAAATACAGAGAAAGATTTTCAACCAACCTTTGAGTGAATTTGCTTTGACAATACGCGCAACCCTTTGGTGATCTTTCTGGAGGAATGTTTGAAGTATTGAGTTTTACTGGCACGAGCATTACAGGAAAGTAAATTTCAAAGATGCAAGTGAATATTTGCAAAGCCAGGGTTTTAGACAAATAGTTGCAAAAGCTTTACTGGTCCTAGAAAATTCTTTCTGCCTTCGTGTAAGGAAAAAAAATAATAAAAAAGTGATATGGCTGACACTTCAGAAATAATAACCAGTAAGTTAGTATTTTAGATGTTCATAACAAATGGTTCATGAACATGCAAGCTGCAGAGAATGATACAAATTAAACAAAATAAAAAGCAAAGCCTGAAAATAGATCATTTGAATGTTTCTAAATTTATTCAAGGATATTATCATTTGCTTGTTTATTTCTTTGCTGGAAACTCTTCCACATGCAGACAACAGGCTAAATTTTTAAAATAAATCCATTGTTGCAAATTATTTATTAAACTCTAATCAATAATGCATTTTGTGGTGGATTCACTTTGACAGATATCACTGTTACTAAAAGTAATGTCTTGCAATAATGTAATACAACGTGAAACTTCATGAACAGTTATTTGAACAAAGGTTTAAACTGGGAATATAATTTGACAGTGTTGGCTCCAAATCACATTTATCATATATGAGAAAGAAAATTATACAATTTAATCAACAAGTCTTTAAACAATCTTGAAATGAAGAATGAAAAAAAAAGACTACTAACACTTTGAATAATTAATAAAAATAAAAATACGTTGAAAAATCAATAGTCACATATTGAAGCACATTCGTGCATTTTTGAGATCTAACTGTATGCTCAACTACAACTGCATATTCAAATAACCTAAGTTATCTGAGACATACAGAAAAAATTAAATATCTGAATATATTCTTTATTGCCAATTGGCCTTTTATTTGAGATATACATCTTCGAAACAACACCATTTTGATGATATATTGTGTTAGTGCATCTTAAGAGGCATGTTGGTTTGGTGATGTACAACCATTAATGACAAACCAGGTGGTGACAAGGGAAATCATTTTGCAGTTGTAATTCTGTTGCTTTGACAGATTATATAAATAACATTATTTACATAAATAAAATAAACTTGAACTTTAATTCTGAAAGTTATACCTATATTTTACGCATGTATATTGAGAGAGATATAGATAGATATTTCTGAGAGGTTGTGAAACACCTAAGTAACGTGCTGTATGTTTTGAAAATCTCTCAATCGTTTTTGACTATGTGTTTAGGGCTATTTTCTACTCCCTGATACCTTCTCATTAGCTTCTTTTGCCTTTCTGTACATTTGGACTATACATACATCAAACATACACAGTTTAATTTTCAGAATTACCTTTATACCTCTAAAACTGATCATAGCAGTGATGATGACAGGGAGTTAAAAAAGCTAGTGTGAAAAAGGTCCACAGAGTAGATCCAATACCTGTGCTTTGTTATCAGTTTATCCAAGTATTTCACTGGTGGGCTTCATAACAAGGCTGGAAATTCTCTGAAAAGGAGTTTGGGGAAATATGGACGTAACGTGATATACAATACGTAGGACAGAGTACAGCTAAGGAACTTTAAATTTTTAGAACGCATACATAATACTTGAGCAAGAAAGGGATCTAGATGAAGTTCAAACCTGCAAAGGAGAGTGTAGTGAAAGAGAAATGTCCATAACAGAACAAGTGGCACATCCCAGATAACACATCTACACTGATTTTAAATGAATCAAAGCAAGAATCATACCCAAAAGGATATAGAGAAAGCAAATACAGAAGAACAGCCCAGAAATGAGATAAATATCTAGGCTGACCTTGGTTGCTCTGGAGACCAGGATTTTGCAGCAAGCACCTGATGGAGAAAGTCTAGGTGACAGCAAGTGCAAGATGTAGGGCTTCTTTCTAGACACAGCTATGGGCTCTTACATATCTGAGAGTTAATCTTGATGTCTTCCTACAGTGGCCTTTGCTGGTTGTGTGGGTAAGAGAGCTTTTTGGTTTTGGGGGAAGGATTCACTACAGAGTTCTATAGATGCAGGCAAAAATGAGCTTACAAAAATGTTTTTTTGGGCTTTTTTCCACAGAAATATCCAGAAGCACCTCAGATATTTGCAAAGGGTACATTAGTTACACCTTTTTACTTTTGCCTTTACTTTCACAGTGACTCCACATGTATAATGTACTACAAAATCAGTAAAAAGCTCCAAATTACATATTATAGAGTAATAGAATAATTCAGGCTGGAAAAGAAATCTAAGATCATTGTGTCCAAATATTAGCATTGCGAAATTCATGTCCCCAAGTGCAGCATATACACATTCTTTAAATACCTCCAGAGATGGTGTTCAATCACTTCTCTGGGCAGTCTTCTCCAATGTCTGATAATCCTTTTGGTGAAGAAATTTTTCCTAACATCTGATCTAAACCTCTCCTCTGCAGCCTGAGGCCATTTCTTCTTGTCCTGTCACTAGCTGCCTGAGAGAAGAGACCAACCATATACCTGGCCGCAGCCTGCTTTCAGGTACTTGTAGAGAGTGATAAGGTCTCCCCTGAGCCTCCTTTTCTCCAGGCTAGACAACTCCAGCTCCCTCAGCTGCTCCTCATCAGACTTTTACTGCAGACCCTTCACAGGCTGTTACACTTCCCTGGACACGCTCCAGTTCCTCAATATCTTTCTTGTAGAGAGGGGCCCAAAACTGGACACAGGATTTGAGCTGGGGCCTCACTCATGCCCAGTACAGAGAGACAATCACTACCATTGTTTTGCTGGTCACACTATTGATAATCCAAGTCAGGAAGTCACCGTCTGTCTTGATCACCTGGGAACACTGCTAGACCATATCCAGCCATATATGGACCAGCTATCCCAGGTCCTTTTCCACCAGGCAGCTTTTCACCCATACTTTCCCCATCCTATAGCAATGTCTGAGATTGTTGCTACCCAAGTGCAGGATCTGGCACTTTACATTCCTGAACCTACAAGCAGCCTCAGCCCATTGATCCAGCCTGCCCAGATGCCTCTGCAGAGTCTTCCTGCCCTTCAGCAGATCAACACTCCATCCAACTTGGTGTCATCTATGAACTTACTGAGGGTTCACTTGGTCCCCTCATGCATACCATAAATAAAGATGTTAAATAAGAATGCTTCTAACACTGAGCCCTGGGGAACACCACTAGTGAACGAGCTCCAGATGAACCTAACTCCATTCACTGTCACTCTGGGCCTGGCCATCCAGCCAGTTTTTTACCCAAAGAAGAGAGAACCCACTCACACAGCACACAGCCAGTTTCTTCAGGAAAACAATGAGGAAAGTAGGCTTTACTAAAGTTCACCCAGGCAACAACCTCAGTCTTTCCCCCATCAACTAAATGAGCCACCTTAGCAAAGAGGGAGATCAGGTTGGTTAAGCAAGACCTGCCTTTCACAAACCCATGCTGGCTAGGCCTGATCCCCTGGTTGTCCTGCACATGCCATGTGATGGCACTCAGGAAGATTTTCTCCATGACCTTTTCCAGGACTGAGGTCAGGCTGACAGGCTCATAGTTCCCTGGAACTTTCTTCTGGTCCTTCTTGTAGATGGGTGTCATACTGGCCAACCTCAGGACCACTGGGATCTCCCTGGTTAGCCTTGAAAAGGAGGGCCTCTCCATACCTGCAAGAGGAGGAAAAATATCCCTTCATTTCTTTCCTAGTCACACCATGCCAGGGATACTAGAGAACATTCCCAGCCATATAAATATGTTCACAGGGATTGTAGCTGTGACAATGAAGCTCCTTTCTCATTTTCACTCTGTCATGCAACAGGATTGACAGTCATCTTTGTGGTAACCTTTAATTTTGGATGGGTTTGTCTGCACTTTATGGGTTATCTTTCACTTTGATCTCTTTCACAGATTTTCCATTTTCAATTTTATCTTTAGTTGAGGTTCATTTTGTGATAGCAAAAGGAGATTTCTCTAATACTTTTCCATGTATTTTTACTTCTGTCGTGTAAGCAGCTAAGGTATGGACAAATTTTCAAATATTTTTCTACATTTTTTAGTTTTTATTTTTATCTCATAAATGTTCCATAGTCTGACAGAAACCTAAAAATCAAATATAGTAGCAGGGTCCCCAAAATATAAAGCAACATATCAATGCAGAACTCTGCAATTGTGTTTGTTACTAAATATTAAAGCAGAAGACAATTTTATTTACAATGGAACATAATTTTCTGTCAATGCCTTCATGTGTTGCATCTAATGAAAAGTTGCTATTTCCCCTAGACAAATTTGCAAAAAAAATTGTTTTTATATGAATCGTAATCTCTTCTTTATTCATTCCTTTAATGTAACTTTTGCACAACTGAAAAAAAAACAGAAGACTCTTAAAGGAAATACAAATGCAAAAAGCTTAAAATATGATTTTATACCATGTGAATGTTTTAATAATATTGTTTATGTAATTTTATTGGCTAGATATTTTTCAGCTTCTCAGTCATAAACATAGATAAACTGAAAGTTAATGTGTCCCCATATAACACAGAGTTAAAAATAAAACAATCTTTCAGACTTCCCAACAAAGACAATGAATTTTTATAATAAATATCCTATAAGACCTTGGTTACTAAGGGTTCTAATGACCCTAATGTCTTGAATTATCCTTAAAAGTTTTTTTTTTTCTAATTTACATTTTATTTTAACATAGAACATCATTGCATGTCTTAAACTGCCAAAGAAAATGAGAAGATTCAGTCTCACTTTTAGAGGATAAACAATAAGTGACTGATAACTATAGAAAAAAAGAATCATGATTTTGTGGATAAAGTTTAAAACTGTTAGGAAAGAGAACAAAATTTATTTGTTTGTAAGCTGCTGGGGTTTTGAAGATTCTTGGGTAACATTTCTATTAAAGACCACTGATTTTTAATATCTGAGTTCAAACCTCAAGGGCTCCATTGCTAAGAATAGCTCCCTAGTGATATCTGAGGCATGTCTGGGGAAAGAACAATCTACCCGGTAGCATCCAGTTTCTAACAAAATATAGATCTGTAAATTCAGTTCAGGACCTTATTTCTGGCTTTTTTTCCTTTTTCTTTTGTAATAAAAAGCAGCAGTTAGTGTATAAGCTTAATTTATAAATTACTGAAAACAAAATAAATGAAAGTGCAAAATCTAAGCCGAGGCTTTAGGACTGTGTAGTTGGTGTTTGGATCTAAGATTTTTTTCAAAAGCTGTGCCTGTCAAGTAATATTAATCAGGTTGAGTTATACTTCATGAATATGCAATTTATTTGTTCATTATCATGGGTTACACTTCCATTTATAAATAATGATCCAGTTTTATTGCTACCATGGATAAATATTAGAAATATAACTTAAATAGTTTTATTAGCAACACTGTACCTCAGATCTCCACAGAAATATCTACACTTTTATACCACCAATTTTTATCATGCATTTACATTTGTACTTGCATTGACATATGCCTGATACCTATTAGATATACATGTTAAACACTTAATATCTATA
Source organism: Irena cyanogastra (assembly GCA_013397155.1). NCBI lineage: Eukaryota > Metazoa > Chordata > Aves > Passeriformes > Irenidae > Irena > Irena cyanogastra. The sequence continues at coordinate 189,335 of VWZV01015477.1, forward strand.
TCAGAGAAAATAAATTATGAATTTGGAAAGTAAATTTGGTTTTAGGTATAGTACAGTGTTTCATTCTACTACTTTCATATCCGAAGATAAATGCTGTAGTTCATGAATGCTCCAAATATCACAATATCTGCTTCTACTATTACAAAAGAATTACTGTTTAGCTCTTGAATAAAAACATTGGTTTAGTTCTTTTGACTCCCTGTGTACAATTTCATGAGTTGGTGTTTATTTTCAGATCATTCATGTGAAGAGGTTAAAGTGGAAGTCCTTAAATAATTAACCTTTGATGATAAGTTAAAATTCTTTTCAGGTCAAAACTCATGAAACCTAGGAATTAAAAGATTAAATGTATCTTTAGCATTTGAAGACAGGAGTCAAAGTTCATGTATATACTTTGCTAGCACTTAAAGACGCAAAAATTACAGCTAAAGAGCGAAATATTGAAGCTAGTCTGTGCTACATTTAATTTCAAAATTAAACTGTCAATGTCTCATATACTGATAATACTGACAAACAAAAATCACTTTCCTACTGATATCTGACAATCACGTACAGTTGAACTGTGCATGGGAAACCTGCAGGGCCACTGGACATGTAGGTCTGCAGTCTTTGCCCAGATGTGCTTCAAATCTTGAGGAAACTGCCGGACAGCTACTGCTGGAACAGGAGGAGGAGCCAACCCCAGAAATGTTATGCCCTACTGCAGACTGGCCAGTGGGATTGGAGAGGTGACAAGTCTGAGATCAGGAGCATCACACTCTTGTCACACTCACAGCTGCTGGAGATCAGGCATGTGGCAATCTTTTGGAATTGTTTCTGTTTCTTTGGTGTCTAAAGGCTCCTGCTGGGATCAATACACCATTGAATAGTCTCTTACTGTTTAAAAGATAGACCCTATTCAAAAAAGTTTAGGATCTGAAAAGGCAAAACAGAGACATAAAACTATTACTTTTCAAGAAGATAAAGAGAAGACGGTTGGTAAGAATTATGACCATCTTAGGTTAAAAAAAGTTAGACTTTTTTTAGAAATAATTATTTTGAGGAATGCAAGACAGGGAGAGATACACAGACAGAAACATCTAAATGGAAAGAACAAAAGAAAAGGAAAAAGACATTGAAACAGGATTCAAAGGAAATGAGAAGAGAGGACAAAAGGAAAAAGAAGGCAGAAGGAAATATGGATAAAAATAACTAATTCACAGACATTTAGAAAATAGAGAAATCTGATAGCACCCACTTTTTGGCTAATCTTTAATAAAGTAGCTAATATTCATCATTGAATGTAGTAAATGTACACAGAGAAGCCTAAATAAAGCTTTTGCTTCCATGTGGTTCATATTTTCTGATGACATTACTAAATAACTTAGTCCAACTCAATCGTCTAAACCAGTGATGTTGATAGTGAAAAATTATCAGAAGTACCATTTTCCTGGTTTTATACCACAATATACTGGGTATATGAAGTCACAGCCAACAAGCAAACAATCTGAGTAGATCAGGGTATCATTTGCAATTTAAATTGATTTCATATTGCAGAACAAAAAAGAAAAATATTCTATGAAAACAGATTATACAAAGTGCAATCAAAACAGAAGGCTCCTTAGGGGCTGTAGACAGGAGTACAGTCCAGAGATTTTCAAAGAAATGCAGAAAATAATTTTCAAAAAAGCCTAGAAAAACTTTGGCAAAATTAAAAGGTCTTAAAGATCCCAATATGTAGTATGGTTTGCAACCCTAATTGATATTACAATAATACCTAACTGTATTGTTAGAAGTCCTCAAGATCTGCAAATATCAAAGCAGTTAGCTAGGCTCTGATGTTACATTTCTTGTTTAGTGAGGTTTTTTTCCTTATCATTTTGTCTCAAACTGTACCCGCAAAAATGAAAAGTATGACATGCCTACAATGACCTGAAGTCTGTAAAACGGAAACAATAAAAAAAAATTAGATTTCTAATTTGAAGTAATTTCCTTTAGTCTCTTATTGTGTAATCATTAAATTAGCTGACGTAATAGTCTCTTCATCTTTTTTTCTTCTATGTAAACCAATGATCTTGGAAAAAATTGTTATTATTTACCCATTCCTTAACAAAAAGACCCTTGGATATGTGCTTAATCCCCAAGGATTTTATTATCCTTTCTTTAATTCTGTTGGAAAACAGAATACAGTCTTGTTTTGCCTTTTCTTAGGGAAACTTCTGTATGATAAAAAGTAAGCTTAGTGTCGACAATATGACTGAAAATAGTGATTTCAGTAAAATTGCAATAAGAACAAAAGTGATTACCAGTCAGGATGGAAGAGAAGAAATCATGCTCATTTACACCCATAAAGAGGGTACTTAATTCCTCAGTGCTTAAGAAGCAATTTGTGAGTCCCAGAAGCTTAGACACACACGTAATTACCACACTGACTGTGATTTGACAGTAGGTACTATAAATTGTCTAAGGTATCTGATCCTCCATTCTCACTCAAGCCCAAGTAATACTGGTAAGAGGAAATAATAATAGTTGTTGTTATTATTGTTATTATTATAAGGAACAATAATCAATAAAAAGAAAATATGGCATTAAATGAGTTTTCTTCTTGAATGGACAGATATATGCCAAAATTTGGAGTAAGCAACAATTATTTTCTGAAGGGCAATTAAAAAAATACAGATTTTGGGTTTCAAAAATAAGAAGTTTTTTTCTAACAGGCATGGAAGGAACTTCCTCTTCCTCCACCTCCTAAAATTCAGAGTAAACTCATCATACAACTGAATTGAACATCTGGGAGATGGAAGAAAACACTAATATAGGAAATGGGACAGTATGAAAGAGAATTTATTGGGTAAAAAATCCTTGTTGCCTTGCTATAACGAGTGAATCATTAGAATTTTAGATAAAGTATTATCAACAACTTGATCATTCGAAGGATTTATTTTTATGACTTATTCAGAGAAGTTTTAATGTACTAGTTACAATAGTGTTGTAGGGTTATTTTTTTTTAAAAAGAGGCTTATTATCTTGTTATAAAAAAGGTTGAAGTCTACAACAGTCAGGAGGAGAAGAAGAAGAAGAAGAAGGGTTTGCTATTCATACACGTTTCAAAAAATAACCAACATAAGTTTATCCAGGAAATCAGTAAGCTATATAATTCCAGTTATCTCTAGTAATTAACATGTATTTTAACCACTCTGTTATTCAGACTTCATTTGACTTCATTATACATGAGACTGTCCAAGATGCCAAGGCTTGTTGAACAATTAGGCTTGTTCCAGGAGTTAACTGGGCCCATTGCTCATGCTTACCTCATAAACTGTTGCTGTGCACACATTCCTGCAATGTGGACACCAGTCAGTTAGACCACAAAAAAATACATTTTTTCTCAGTAAACTGATTGGAAACAGTGGTACCAGGTTGCTGACCTCAAGTTCTTTGTCCAAAACTGTATTTACTCAAAGGGTAGCTTTGTGGTTTATGATGGTCTTACATGTTCCACTAATTTTAACAAATTACCAGAAGATGGCATGGAATAGGAGGCAATTAAGTGCAAATCCTGGAATTTGAATGTTGAATGTCTCTTGAAGGTTGAATCTCTCATGTTATATCAGGTCAACTTCAAAGGAAAAAATTTATATAGAGGAATAAGTCCCCTCCTAGAACGGAGCCAGTGCTTCAAATAAAATTTGAAATCAGGGTGTTTCCATTTAAGATTTTCTTTTTTCAGTGAGATTATAGTTGGAGGGTGTGGTTGTTTAAATAGTATGTCATAGTTTCTCAAACAGCATAGGAAATAAACGATTAATGAATAATAGTTTATTTTGGTGGAGATTGCATGTAAAGACTGGTCAAATTCCCTACAGAAAGAGAATAAAAATTTCTTTTCAATACTTACTTTGAGTTAAAGAATATTTTTCTAGGCTCTCCGTATCCATGTTTTTCTGGTGTAAGAACAGAGGGTTAAATTTCCTTTGCTACAAAGAAGAGATAGGTTCAAAGAACTGGAATTTCAACTGTATGGTCCCCAAAAGAACAAGAGAAAAAAAGCCGTGCTGATCCACTATTTTAGTGATGTCTTTCTCACTGTGAAGTCCTTCTGAGTGCAGGGTGGGAATAACAACTGCATTCTATGCTATCCTCTAACAAATTCACTTATCTGGTCCACTTCAGGACAGAAATCTGAGTTATGATATAAAAATATTACGCCTTCCTAATGAATTCAATTAAAATTTAACTACAAATTCTTGCAAAACAGGGAGTGATATCTGTTTGCTTTTTCATTGGAGGCTATGAATTCTGGGTATAGAGTGGGTTTACTTTCTGGCCAATGGAGAAAGCAACACAGTAGGCATTATCAGAAATTTTGGCTTTAAATCAGTACATAGAGAACTCACATCCTGACACTTTAGACAGAGTTCTCATGGTAAGCATAAACTCAGTTATATCTCATGCCACAGTTTACTAGCTTACAATATAGGAGTGAACCCATTTAAAACAAGCCCAATCCTTCAGCCAAAATTGGTTTGGTGTTTGAGCTGGCACTACTTGCTTCATTTCCAATCAGGGTAGTGCCACCATTTTCCACCTTTACTACTACTCTGTAGTAACGCAGACATTACTACAGAGCTCTCTGGTGAGTCCTCCCAGTCATTCAGAAATGCAGTGAACAGCCCAAAGCAGTCTCGGGATACAAAAAAACCCAAAACATTTTATCCCATGACAAAATATGATTTACTTCTTACCTTAGTTTAGAGCTGATTAAGTACTTTAATTATTATTGTTTCTGTAACAGAATTAAAATATCGAGATTTTTCTGTGTGTAACGTAACTAATATCCTCCTTGCTAAAATGCCATCAGTGATAAGGTGCTTATTTTACTCAGATATGGCTTGCAGAAAAGAGAATAATAGCTTCTGATAAATTCATTTTTTTATTTTCTCCAGCCTTATGGAAAGATATTTGACAGATATTGTTATTAACATAGTTTTTTTATAAAAGATCACAATTTTCACTATCATTGGTGATGTCTTCTAAAAAGGCATGCATACATTACCAACAAAACAGAGAACACCTGAATTTGTTTTATGACCATGTCCTGTATTCTGAAACAAAGGAGGAAAATCAAGACATCTACTTTTGGATACAGTTTAGTTTTAGTACTGACTTTTTCCTTGTTTAAAAACAAACCATATGGAGCAGTAAAAACTGTGGAATTGAAAGTAAGACTCTTTTCTCCTCTTTCTTTTTTTTTTTTGTTTTCCTTAGGGAAACAAAATAGCTTGAGAAAACCTACCCCCTTCTGGCTTTTTTTATTTTTGTTAAATAATCACTTGATTTTTTTCCCATTTAACACAATCTCCTTCCATCTTACCGTAGTTGGAGAAGTCACAGGATTCAGCACTGGCAAAGTAATTCAGTCTCAACAAGTTGTAAGTATCTGCAATGCTTGTGTTGATTTACTGCTTATTTCCTAAGAATTGAGAATTTTTTTCCCTTGTGGGACAGTCAACAGAGAAGATAAGAAACAAATGGGGCAGGAAGCATTTTTTTGTTTGTTTATAAGGAGTCTGTATTTATTTACTGTAACTGCATAGACTTAAATGTGAAAACACATTGGTTCAATGTGTCTTCAGGAAGATCTGCTTTGGTTTATTATATTTGACCCTGATCTTTGTTTCTGATCTTTACTGCTCCAACTTCTGATTCTTGATAAAAGTATCTACAGAAACATGTGTGTGTGACCTAACTAAGATTGCCTTCCTCTGTTAAGATCCATTTTGTTTGCTGACCGTTAATGATTTGGGAACATTTTCTGATGTTCTGATGTTTCATGCTCCTACTAGTGGTTAGAAAAAAAATTCTACCTTTCATAGATGCGTTATACTCACATTTTTTTTATTTTCTGGGAGGGAGGGTTTTTTGGAGTTTTGTGGGTTTTTTTGTGGTGTTTCTTTTTGGTTTTTTTTTTTTTTGGTTGCTCTTTTTTCTTCTTTTATAAAGGGAATTAATTCTTCTGTAGAGTTTAAGCAATAATTTCCAAAGGGAATTATAAACTCACATCAGTTTTTCTCTAAGTTTCCAAACAATTCACATTATTTTACCTATTCAAGTTTCCCTTATATAACAATTCTGGAGCACTTACATAGTTAGATATATTTTCCCAGTCATACTGATTCTTGAAGAACTAAAATCTATTCAGTGGGAAGATTCCCATTCTTAAGGGATTGAACATAATTGAGCTATATTAGCGTATCATGAAGCAAGTTCACATGTAAAGGAAATTATATGAACATCCAAGGAGAACTCAGCATATGAAGATGTTTATATATAGATAGATTTAGACAATTAGTTATATGCAGTTAATGTACACTACATATATTTATATAATGTATGGATTTTAAAATATAAATATGAATTAATGATGAAGTTATAATTATACTATAATAACTACATTATTTTATTATAATAAATAAATATACAGATTTAAACTTCTTACTATTTGAAGCATAGAGATTTCAAAATTGGTATCTCCTTTAAATAATCAAATGAAGCTGAAGCACATAGAGCAAACTACATAAAATGGCATTCAAAGTTAGAGAAAGTCTAATTTCAGTACATTGTATTTTACTGGATAATTTTCTACAACTGAATGAATTCTTCTCAGCCTTTCCCTCACACTACCCTACTATATGTACCTGAATGAGTCATTGTTTTTTATTGATCTAACAGCAGTGTAGAGGTAAGATCTCAAACCTGACAATTGTAAAAGATGATGCTTTTAGAGATTAATTGTGATGAGACAGTGAGCATTATCTGTCTATTAAAGTGTATTATACTGGAGATTACAAGTCACTACAGAATTGTTCCTTTGCACTGATTTTTCTACAGGCTGTCTAAAGTAACAGATGTTAAATAGTTGAAGTACCATAAGGAATATTAGAATTGGGGAATTATTTATTGAAATTGATAATACCAAATGACATCTTGAACAGCATCTGAATTGCTGAATCTGAATTTGAATTACAGATTTACATTATAGATGTAAATTAAAGATGCAAGTAAAGTTTTCCCATAATTTCTTAAGGTTATCCTGGTTCAGCTCAAAATCTCATTTCTATATATTGTTCTTGACAATATTCTAAGATGATGGAAACTCTTAAGTCTTTTTGTTCTGTATTATTCTTTCTCTTTCTGCTGTTTATTCCCACCTGAAGCCAGAATCTCAGATTGTGATATCAATCATAGCACAACAATGAAAAGTGAGGTCACAAAGGAAGGATTATTATTTCAGGTGAGAGAAAGAAGCTAAAGCATATTAATTTTTCAGAAACAAAGAAAGGTCTTCATACAAATGTCTTTTGCAATACAGAATAGTGAAAATGAAATAGTCAATATGAAATGTGACTACAGGTAGATTTTTTAATTTAAAAGATGTTTTTCAGGGCTATACTTGCAGAAGAAGTGATCTTAAATGTGACTCAGAAACAGACAAAGGGTGTAATTGCATCTCAGTGGCATGAAAAAAGAAGCTTGAAAGTTTTATTTCTTTAACTAGTCCACTTTAATACATTTATTGTTTTATTTTCCTTCTTTCTTTATCTTCTCTTTTTTCTGTTTAAAAATTACATGGTTTGTATCAATGGGCAACTGAAAAATAATTGAGTCATGACTAACATTTGACAAGAAAATGAAAACACAAAACACAAACATAGAGTTTTGGGGGTTTTTTTGATATGCTGTGATTTTTTTATTATTTTTGTGTGATTAATTTCTGAAATGCACAATAATGAGTATCTGAGGCTTACAGTTATATCACTGAAATCACAGAGGGTGAAATATAGTTATAGAACTTCTTGTGTTGGAAGAGACCCACAAGGATTATCAAAGTCTAGCTCCTGACCCTACACAGGACACCCTAAGAAAGACATCCCACATCTGACAGCGTTGTCCAAATGCTTCTTGAACTCTGGCAGGCTTGGTGCTGTGACCACTCCCTGGGGAACCTGTTCCAGTGCCCAAACACTCCTTGGGTGAAGCACCTTTTCCTGATATAAAGCTCCCCTGCCACAACTTCAGGCCATTCCCTCAGGTCGTGTCACTGGTCACCACAGAGAAGAGATCAGTGCCTGGCCCTCTGCTTTCACAAAGGTCCTTTACCCAGCTGTGACGCTGTGCCTGATACACCCCAGGACAGGCTTGGCCCTCCTGGCTGCCAGGGCACTGCTGACTCAGGTTCAACTTGCCATGGACCAGGACCCCCAGATTCCTTTCTGTGGCACTGCTCTCCAGCCTCTCATTCCCCAGTCTGTAAATCCAGGGTGTGTAGGTCCAGATATGGCCCTGTCCCAGGTGCAAAATCCACATTTGCCCTTGTTAAACTTCATATGCTCGGTGATTACCCAGCCCTCTAACTTTTCAAGCTCTCTCTTCAGGGCCTCTCTGCTCCTCCCAATTTAGCATCATTAAGTCCTGCCTCCAAGTCATTTATGAAGATGTTGAAGTGCACTGGCTCTAAGATGGATCCCAGAAGAACCACAGTGATGATCAGACACCAGACTGATGTAATACCATTTAACACATTTATGCACCATTAATACACCATCAATACATTTAATACAGTCCTTTGCACCCAACCCATGAGACAATTGCTCACATGTGTTTAATACCTAAAATGCCTTATAGTATGTTTAGAAAAATCTACAGCTGGATATAAATTACTACAAGTCATATAATTATGAATTATAATTTCCCAAAATGAAAATATACCCTCCCAGAAATCTACTAGAATTTAATTTTTGCTGACAAAAAACTAATTTTTTTATTTTTTTACTTACAGAATTAACTGCCAAAAAGCATTATAAAAGTGAAATCTTGGGCCAGATAAAATTACTGACAATTCTTTCATTAATTTCTCTGGGGCAATTATTCCCTGATTGTTAGCAGCTACCTATATTTTGGTTGGATTCCTCAAACATAAACTCTCTTTACTCAGAAAAATACACAGAACACTAAAAACATCTAACAAAATTATTTTACCAGCATTCTTTAAAAATGCCATAAAATTTGTGCTAATTCAAAGTTTACTGGATTCCCTTCACACACTGGAGGACCTAGATGACCCTGTGTAAGGCAGAAGAATGACTGCATGTGAAGCAAACACATGAATAATTCTCAACAAATATACCAAGAATTTGTTTGAGATATAGACTAACAGTACTGCTTTATAACAGCACACACTATCACCATACAATTAAGTTTAAAAGTGAAGCTAACATAAAATTACATTACAACTAAATTATAACCAAAACAATATCAGCTTAAAACCTTAGCATTCTCTTTTTAGAATCCCTCATTTAATTTGTTATAAAGTTCTGCATTTTTACAAGACCCTTAATTTTTTTTCACAGATGTGACAGAACAGCCAGCTCAGTCTCGCATCAGCATTACACAGCAGGGCCTTAAATAACTTAATTAATTTGCAATTAGCAATGTCTCAGTTCAAGTTGAGGTCTCACTGAATTGGTTCCTGAAGCTATAGAGTTCCACATACAGTAGCAGTAACCGTATGCTAAATGTAACAGTAATAAAATAGTGTACCTGCTGGAATACTAATTACTCCTAAGAGTCTCATTCAGCACAAAACTCAGCATCAACAGTGTCTTGGACTAAACCTTGTCCTTGTAGGAGCATGCTGAGGAAAGAATAAGAGAAGATGATTTTGCTTTTTAACTTTATGCAATCTGAATGATAACAGACCTGAAAAGTAAGCTCTGCTTCCTTTGTGCTGAATAGATGAGAGGACTGAGAGAAATTAAAACATGAAGGAATCAGAATTTCCTCTTTTCTCTTCTCGCAAGTTAGTGTCACTGCCACCCATAAATTTTCAAGCAAGATAGGCTGGCTCCCACAGAATCCAAAGAAATCAACTTAGAAAAAAATGAAATGGAAATACAGTAACAGCACATTTTCTTGTTGTTTTCTGTAGACTGTTTGGGACCCAAAAATTACATGCAATATGTAGTAGGATTTGTGTAAGGGCCAGAAACCATTCTTGAATTTTCAAAGGGGTTGCAAATGGAGACTTAGAAAACAGGATGTAAAGCAGGATAAACTATTTTTAGGCCTTTTTCTTTTTGTTATATTATCAAAGACTTAATTAGAGAGGAAGTAATTTATCTAGAAAGTAATTTACTTTGAAAGAAGGCCTTATATGCGCCATATAATTCATTGTGGAATGAAAAAGCCCTGTTTTGTTTATTAAGTAATAAATACTTTGTGACTTAGCTCTCTTACTTTAACTAGTTTCAATGACTGGAGCCAAAAAGAGATTCTAAGAAGTGTTAAAAAAAAAAAAAGCCAAGAAGGCAGAATTCCTATTAATTGTTATCATAAATCCAGCAGGGAGAGGAAAGAAGAAATCTTGAAACACAAGGAGGAAGAGGGGAGTGTGACCTTATCAAGAAAGGATGCATCTTAATGAAAAATAGGTACCATTATTGTGTCTGGAACTACAAAGTTTTCACATGTTCCTTTTTTATTCAGCAATCCTTAAACTAGCATAAAAGTAAATAATGAGAACAGGCAAGCTAAGACTGACTTTTTCTGCCCTTCTCTTACTTATTACTTAAGTTTTAGTTTATGCATTATGCATCTGCTTAGTCAGATTGCTTTGTTCAGTCAGGCTACTTTGTTTAGAAATCCACATATTTTATTTCCTGTATTTTTGTTGTACCATGACTTTTTTTCGAAGTGTATTTGCTTTGGCTAATAGAATGCCTTGGTCTTCGCTGGTTCACTTAAGACATAATTGTTTGTTTTCTTTGAAAAGAATGATATCTTGGGCCTCTTGAATACAGTAAATAAAATAAGTAGTAGATGACACATTGATTGATGCTGATGAATATGGAAACACAGCGCAGCACCTCTCCTTAAAGCTGGCATAGCTGTGGACACACCCCTCCTCAACTGGCACAGGCTGCCAAAGATTTTTAGGACTCTCTGAGAAGTAAAGCCATGGAAATGCCCTTTGACACAAAAGCAACTGGACTGTTAGGAGCCTCTTTTGGTGCAAGACAGGCACGAAGTGATAGCTTAGGCCTCTGCGAGAGCCATGCTTCCATTTTTAACTCTGAAAGTCTCCCCATGTGTATCTCAGCACAACAATAACAGTCCACTGAGGGGAAGCTTTATTACTGGTTTTTTTTTCTTGTAATGGATGGCTTGACAAACTTTCACTAAGGAATAGAAGAGATGGGTGTCAGGAAGCAGCAAGAGCAAGTGGCACCATGAGCTCCCCATGACTCTGTCAGGGCAGGGTCTGTCCCACAGTGCCAGCCAGGATCTGGCAGCAAGGGGCACCAGGGAGAGACTCAGCCCCAGGAACCTCCCTGGGAGCTGGAATGGGCCAATGCCAGGCTGGGAAAGTGGTGTGTGGGTGTCCCCATGGGCAGGCAGGGCAGGACTGTGGGGGCCTGGAGACCAGCCCAAGTGGGATGTCACTGTGGCAGGAGCTGCCACCCCAGGGAGCTGCAATACGGCGCAGGGCTGCGGTCAGGGTGGGAGAAAGATTGGGATATGGGCAGAGAAAAGCAAGGCTGGTGGTGCCTCAGGGCCGTAATGGGGGGAACACATATATTTTATGTTACATGGTAAAATAATGAGAAATAAACCATTTAGTGATACTGAAATACCACCAAAAAAGGCCATGCTGGAGAACGGGATAGATGCAATGATGCAATTTGACAGGCATTTGAGCTGAACCTTCATCAGAAGAACCTTCAGAATTTTTGGTTGAAGGCACTTGACATCACTTCTGTTTTGCCTACAGCAGTCTCCCTCATACATTCTTGATGTTTCATTTTCCAGAGTCTTGCTGCCCAGATTTTTTTTTCAGATTTGAACTAGAAGGAAAACAAAGGTAAAAGAAAATTTTGAAAATCCTTGGTAAAACTTACAAGTCTTCTGGTGCACATTTATAGAAACTGACATTGGATAGATTATCTGAGGCCATAAGTATCTTTAAGTCTTATGTCCTCGTTTCTTAGGAACCCCTTCCCCAAACCATACCAACCACGAAGATCCTTTTTACCATCCAATTTCTATGGAGGACATCCAGTGAATCACAGAGACCCCAACTAACATAGTTATTCATACAAACTGAGTTGTAGTCCCAGAGAAACGAGGATGTTTCAAAAATGGGTGGAAAAGACTTGAGCCAGCTGGAAAGCAGATGTACACCATACTTTGCCAAATTATCAGTACTATTTATACCTATTGTACACATATAAAACACACAGTCTACCAAATGCACACACAAGGATATTGGAAGCACAAAAACATTTTCTTATCTATTTCCATGCCTGCACTATTGCAAATGGATTGACAGTGTAAAGAAAATGTCCAGGCACAATCACTGATGGAGGTGTTAGTGTTTACAGACAGAACTACATGCTATGCAAAAACTACTGTCACCTTGTGCTCAGAAAAGAGACGTTGTCTGAACTTGATTACAAGCACAAAATCCACGATGACCTTAGAATTATTATGAATATCTGGTATACGGGGTATTGTTTTATTCTGTTATACTATGGATTTTAAATTCACAGGCATAATTTCCACAATTTCAGTCATGACAATTCAGTGATGTTAGGAAAATATAACTAATATTTGATAATTTTTTATGTATTGGTCTATTTACCTGAAATAAAATAGTCACAAATCTTCTTTAAAAAGCTGGATCTAACTTGCTCTAGTTTGCAGAAGTTCAGGGTTCAGAATGTTCAAGCCCTGTTCCCTAAAGATTTGTCTCTGTTTCAGATTAATGAAAATGCGTAACAGATTAATGTAGTAATCTTTGGTGAAATTCTGGAAATGTCACTAAATAAGATTACATTTTTTTCTGTGCATTTCAGCTAGAACATTAACATTTTAATCTGGGATATTAATTTTTTGCTAAGGCTATCTATGACCTTCACTTTTAAACAGTCTTATTTATAAGTGGTCCAGTGTTTTAATCAACAATAAGATATGAGTTTCTACCTCTAGAAATAAATACTGTATTATCCTTCCTAGTTTTCTTTTTTCCCCTCCAAATACCTGATATTCTATTTGTAAAGAGGGAAAAATGAGTCAACTTCAGTCCTGTGTTCAGCCATAATTTGTTTATGCATGTGGAATTTACTGGATAAAAATAAATAGAAATCAGCAGCAGCTTGGCAAAGCAGTTTCTTCTGATTCAGTCTCCCTGAATGATCTCATTTCAGTATTTTTTAACCTACTGGAGTTCTGACCTCACAGACTTTTTAATGTTATTTTTACTTTACATGGCGCCTTTTGTGTATTGAAGTAAGAGAAACTTCTTAACTTTCACTTCCAGAAGCAAAATACTTCATGAAATATGGAGAAGCTGAACTTCCAGAGAAACATATAGTTGACTTATTTCTTGATAATTTAATGTTCAAAATAAATATATTTTACATTCTCTGTGAACAGATATACCAAGCCTGAAAGAAGTGGCAGCTCTAGCCGTATAAGAAATTTCAGGTGAAATTATTCCTGGTAGACACTAGTTCTTTTGTCCAACTAATGTTTTCCAGTTGGAAACTTAAAACAATTGTTTCATGTTTGCTTTCTGGAGATGTATTTCCACATTAAACATATGGCAGCAAGGGCTGGAGGTCAAGTTGTTAAGGCTGGAGGTCAAGGTCCCCAGGGATCCTTCAGTACTCAGCTCTATCCTGATGCCAAACCCCAAAAATACAGGGACCCGAGGCACTCATCTCTTTAATTTACTATTCAGTAATAAAGTAATAGTGGAAAAAGTGATGAAAGGCTGGACACTTCAGCATTCATCTCACTGGTACCTACTTGGTTTTGCACGACAAAGTCAAACTGAAAGCTATTTTCCTCATAAACAACTAACAGCTTCAAGAATTCTATGTCAGATGTTGAGGGGTTCCACATATAGGATTTGCCTTGGAAGATTTTACAATATTTTACACAGTTTTTAGTGGGAGGAAATTTCCATTATTCAGAAAGTACTAACTTTGGTTTTGTGAAAAGCATACAAAATTAGAGAAGTCAGCCTACCTTGAAACTAAAGTAATTGACTGCAGCTACTGGAACTACTTCTTCACCTGCTGCTTGCATGTTGTATTTCTACATCTCTACATTAACAAAGACCAGCTGATTTTTTCAAGAGCACCTAATGACACTTACTTGCAGCCCTATACACTTTCTTTTAATCTCAGAGGTTTATTGTATTGATTTTTAATTAGAATTATTTCTTTTCATAACTCATAAAATTCAGTTTTAAAGTGTTTTCAGTTGCTGCAATTTAATAATTAAATAAACCTTCAGTTGCTGTGTTGTCAACTATATCCTGCTCACTTCTAGAAACATATTATTTCCATTTATTTTAATGGAAGTTTGGAATGAAGGAAAACCAAAGAGTGTTCCAGGATACATGAAATTTCCACTTAAATCTAGATATATTTTTAAGCTTTTCCCAGGTATCTGAGATGCCACCAAACCATCACATTTAGCTTTCCATTGAGACTTTCAATGCAAATCTATACATTTTTCTTTTCCAATCCAAACAGAAAGAGCTTACACCTGAAAAAAAAAAATAGGAAATCTCCTTATTGTATTTTGACTTTCTTTTCTCCATTTAAAATGTTTAGTAATACATGAAAGCCAAATTTCTTATTAATTTAAAACCACATGTTTTGTTTTCTACAGTTTACTTATTGTCAAACCAGTGGTGTTTCCTCTATAGTATTTCTGCCTTAATGAAGTTCAGTTTTCAGAAAGAAAAAGAAAAATCATCTGAAGGAAAAACTGCATGCTCACCTCTCAGATAAAATCAAAATAACAGAGTGACCATAATACTACTTGGACAAAGATGACATTCATTCAAGAATGAATGTGCTTGGCAGATAAAAAATTTAGGCAGAAAGCCGCTTAGAGGTGCTTCAGAGAAAAGCATAAACATCATAAATGTGGTATGTACATTCATAGTGATTCATAGACCTAGAGAAGAATCTTGCAGCTTTCTATGAATGCAGTATTAACAGCTGGATGCTCTTATTTTGATATTGAGGAATATGGCATTTTGTTGGAACCATTTTTTTTGTAAAATTAATCTTCATTCTAATTTCTGTGCAGTACTGCAGAAGTTCTTCAATAAGATCTAACATTCAGAAAAAATAGAATGCATTATAAAGTGTATGAAATTATTTCTAAAAGTGTTGTATGATGTCTTATCTAACATCTTTATGATTCTACAAAGAGTAGCACAACTAAACCACTGCCTTATTTCAGAATTATCAACCTTTCTGAAGTATAACTATCTCTGAAGAACAACTATCACACTCTGAGGTAATTATCTATCCTCATTTTATCTTTTCAATAGATAAAGAAATGTCTCTAGTCCATAAGAATCTCCTTTTTATCCATAGTATATAGGATTAAATTGAAAATTGTCATGTCTTCCCTTTGCATATAAATGAAAATACACTGTGATGACAGACTAAGACAAAAGTCTTAGCTAAAGGATCTTTAAAAAAATACTATGAGAAATATTCTTTATTTTTTTCTTAACTGCAGAAGTCTTGGTTCTTCTGATGATGAATAAAGTCACCTCCTCTTATTATTAGAAATCAAAAGAAGTAGCTCAAGGAACATCTTTTCTTTCTTCAGCTTTGCTTGACAGCAACCATGCCACCAAGCTTTCCCGTGCTAAGGGACTAAACTGTACACAGAGCAAGGTTATACATAGTGAGGTTTCAAATATTAAAAGAAACCCACATTCTTTAGGTTATTAAAATATTAAGATAACTAGTGTTTTAAATGTCATGGGATAAAATATTAAATCAGAATCACATTCAGACACAAATAGACCTTTAACTAATACTTCATATCTTGACTAGCTCAGAAGGAAGACCAAGTGAGCCCTTGCCTAAGAGTGCTTCCAAGAATACGTGAAGATGTTGGAACCTTCAACAAAACAAATCAAATGAGATACATCCCAAAATTCAATGCTCATTAGTGCCGGGAACACTGGTATTATTAGGTCTCATTAACATTTTTTGTTACAATGATAAAATACCAAAAATGGTGCCATCAATGGTTTACAATGGTATTTCTACCTTTTCAGGACTACTCACTGCTGTTTTGTATTCACTGCTGTTTGAAAATTAACTCTGAGATTTAGATATGAAACAAAGGAAAAGAGAGTTTCAAAATCACCAGAAAATATACAAGGGAAGCATTAAATATTATACTGCTGTAGACACTGTAGTGGCTTACAGTTTCAATAATACAGCTGGGAAAAATTAAACAGCCCAATGCTATATACAGCTGATATGCTATATCAATAAAGGAAACAGAGAATAATTCTGCTGGAGGGTAACATATTTCACAGAATATGACAGTACCTGGAAAGCATGTCTTGCACACCATTTGAGGATAGAAGTACAGCTGCGGCTTAGCATATATTACATTTCAAAATTTGTGAAAATGGGTTCTGGTGAAAGTCAAAGCTGTATCCGTAATTTGAAGTGTAGAAAGGGAGGGAAGGACAAGGAATTGTTGATAATGCAGAGAACTATCAACTGATAGAAACTCACCAATTACTATCATTTGAAAATAGCTTGTCTCTGTTTCCTCAAATATCAGGTTCTTTGCTTACTTGGGAAATCTTCAAATGGAATACATTTCAGAAGGTTAGAAAAATGTTCAAGCATGACTTAAAGTTGGTAGCAATTGCCACTACACTCACACAGAATGTAGCTTTTAATGCTGAATTTAAACACAGAAGTTTCACATTAGAGTTGAAATACTATTCTTCTTTGTTTCTAAAGTAGGCTGCCTTGAAGCACTAAGCTATTTAGCATGATGAAAGTTAAATGGCCAAACTACATGAATGTGTCATTACCAGCTGTGGCATCACTTACACTTCATACTAACGTATTAAAATGTACTGCCATTTTGAAACATGCAATCAAGTTGTAGCCAGATGGAGAAGCTGCTTTAAAGTAGATAAAGTTGCTTCTTTATGCTTTTGAAATAACCATGTTAAATATTCTGAAAGATAGAAGCTGATGCTGTGCCTGGCACGTATCAATCAATTTGCCTGGTATAGTACTTTGAAGCAGCACTTCTAGCCCATCTCATACTAAAAGCAGTAAAGAATAGGGTTTATGTTTGCAGCCTGCACTAATGCCCTAATCAAACACTGTAGTTTGGGATACCGTGAAAACTGCATAAAATTAATTTGGCTGCATGTGTTGAGTACAGTGTAGTAATCATCTCAAATAATCTTAGAAAAAAAATAACATCTGAAGAGTGACAGATGAATCTATCCATCCCCTGTAGACCGTTCTAGAAGGTGAAACTCCGCAATGGTTGAAAGATTTCCTGAAACTTGGAAAAAAAACCACACCAAAACTTGACCTAAATAAACCATTGTGTATAAATAATCCAAGAATACACCGTTACTGGCAGGTTACACAATACATTTTAAGTTCAGAGCTTTAGTGCCTTTAATTTTCACATGTATCACTAATATATCTATGGTTAGGCACCTGAATTTTCATTGCATATTTAAAAAAAATATATTGGCAAGTATTTGCTAGTGTGATGATGAAGTAATGGGATATAATAATGAATATTTAGAAATGTCATGAAGTCTCCATAGTAACACTATAGTCAGAGTAGACATAATCTTTTTTATGAACCTGCAACTGAATGCTGCAAGGGAGAGCAAAGGAAACTATATAGATGATTAATTCACTGTATTGGGGTACCATGGACAAAAGAAGCCAATGTTTTCTCATGTTGTATATGGAATTCCTATGAGATGGAAAGCTCTCTTATATCATTCTTATCCATGCAACTGCTGAGGAGTTTTCAAGTGATCATTCAGAAAATACAACTGTAACTAGTCTGCAATTAACAAGCAAAATAGAGATACTATAAAGAACAAGAATAGAAACTATCAAGATACTAGAAGAAAAACACAAAACAAAATGTAGGTTTACTATCCAATGCAAAATGAGATTTGCCAAAAAAAATATTAACTCAGGTCTTCTGATCCTGGGGTTCTTTTTTTTTCTTTTAATCAAGAAAAAATGGATCTTTTCTTCAGCACAATGAAGAATCTTTTTTTTATCAAGATTGCTGATGTTGCTGATTCCACTTCAGAACTGGGGTCAGGACAGGAAACCCTAAAGACATCTGTCAACAGAGCGTTATGCTTTTCTGACTGTTTGCCTTTCTTTCTTTTAGTGCAGATTAATCATGAAATACTGTGAGCTTTATGTCATAAACAAACATAACATTCAAAATTGATAGTTTGATGGATGTAACAGTCTACCAAGCCATCAAATCTGTGTTACAGTTTAATTTTTTTTCTATGTCTTCATTGCAGATATTTCTGGAAAGACGTAAAGGTACTTTAATACAGATAGGTGTAATCTAAACTAAATGAGACTCATCAGTCTATCAACCACTGAGAGACAAAACCTGTGATGTAAAGAACTGAAATCCAGTGCCCTGATTATAGCCATAATGCAAGAAATGGAATTTATTGTGGCTCAGAGAAGTATACATAATTTAGTGCTGGAGGCAAGTTATTGAAGAACTTCCATTGCAGACATTAATACCTATGTGTGTGGAATAAAAGGCTACTACCCATTTTAGAATTTTACACACTATTTCCTGCATTTATCCCTCCTGCATTTCCAGGCTTCCAGTGACTTCCAGACGCAATTGAAACCCGCAGTTTGAAAATGATAGCACCAATCTAAACTACATTTAAAATAACCTCACAACCAAAAAATAGGTGAATATCTAAGCCCATACTGGTAAGAAAATTAGACCAGTACTTTAGGTTTAAAATCAATCCCTCTCTTTGTAGTTACTTACAGTAAAAGTTGAATTTAATTCTCCAAAGTATCTTCTTTTTCTTCCCTTTCACGGCAATTTAAATATGGTGTTTATTTTTTAGATTTCCCTCATCAATCAGAGAAGATAAAAGTTACTGTTCTATGATATAATTTCTATACACCACAACTACCCTGAAAAACAATCTTGCATAAAATATTCTGTGTATGGGAAACCCACTTAAATACCAGGGGTTTTTTTAAATGTTGTGTCCTTCAGAATATAAAATACTGACACACTTCCTTTGCAAATCCTGGGATTCAGGTGAATAAAAGAATCTGCATAAATGTATATAACATGTATAACACATATAACATGCATAAACAAACATAATCACATGATTGAGTGAGAGACAGATTACCAGCAAAAAAAGGTATGGATAAGATGAACCAACTGTCCAAAGCAAGAAGAAGAAAAAAGGAATAAAAAGCATCTGGTAAGTTCACATTTTCATTGTAAATTAGCTCCAAGAGTATGATTAACAAATCATCCTCTGTAGCTCCATATTTGCCTGCTACAAAAGAGAATGATCTGCCTAAAACTTCCTTTATCACCACTGTAACAAAATCATCTGTATCACCCTTGGATTTCTTTTAAACTTGTTCAGATTTGAGAAACTTGGATTCTTATTCTGTGGTCTCCTGAAGAACAGAACAAAACATAGTAAAAGACTGCTGTAGAAATCTTTGTTTGTTTTAGCTAAAGATTGACTGAAAACTGGCTCTGAAGCAGTTCTAAGATCCAGGCCTACCTTTTTGCCTTTTTAATGTCACTATCTGATTTCTAGCACTTAAAAGAAATTCATGGTAAAAGATCAAAATTTGTTTTCATTGTTAGAAAGCAGAATGATGCAAATCAATTATTTTCTTACAGGCTTCAACCTTATCAACTTTTAGGGCTGTGGATAGAAATATTATATAAGGAACCATGATTTTGAATCATCTTTATAAAGGTAGACCACATTACTTAAGAACAAAAATAAATTAAGCAAAAGAATTTTTGGAATCAGTGCCAAAAACTGGAATCTAAAGCCTTCGGTTATAGGAGATTCAGCAGACACATTGTTCAGCACCTTTCATATCTACTTGCTCTGCACAGTTTCTTAACACTGCATTGATTGTTTCTATATGTTGTCAGAATTGAAAATTAAGGTTATTTAAAAGTGAACTGAAATATTTTACAGTTATATAAAGTTGAGCTTGTGCAAGTAGCAGGGATTTGGACTTGATGATTCTTATAGTCCTTTCCAGCTTGAGATACCCTGGGATGCTATGAATCTATGAATTTTCTCTCAGTGACTATAGAATATATATATTAACAGAGGTCAACATATGCAACATTGTCCATGGAAACATTCAAAATACATCAGCTTAAAGGAGTAAAATTGAAACACCAATAGAAATATCTAGGACCTTTTTAGTAACAGTACCATTATTTTGCAGACTGGTATAATGAAATGCAAAGACAATGATCTGGCCACAGCTATCTAGGAGATTGCAGCAGAGCTAGCAATAAAATATAGTTTGGAAAATCCTAGTCCTAGTTCATGGAGAATGCAGAGGAGAAAGGTAAAAATGTGAATGATTTTGTGACTATACCCATTTCAGTGAAGCAACATAATTAGTAAAAGTTCATAGGTTTTGCTCTGTGTAATCACTAAATGCACATAGACAGTAATTCTTTTTCTTTAATATTTTTAAGCTGTTTTGGTTTTCAGTTTTCCCAGTACAGGCACATTGTAACTTTATAAATATCAGCTTTACAGCAAAGTTTTATTTGAATCCTTTCTCTATGTGCATTAATTTCTAGCAACAACTTCCAAGAAATCTGCACAGGCAATAAACAAGTCTTTAGGTGTTTATTTATTTGTCTGAAACAAGAGTAAGAACCATACGAGCTGAAATATAGAAAAAGATATGAAAATTCCATTCTAATTCAGGAATAAAATCACAAATATAATTACAACAGAAACCTTCATTACTATGAAATAGAGTTCTTCTATAGTATAAATTTGGTGGTGACTCAGAAATTGTGCTGACATCCACTGAAGTCAACAGCAATTTTCTTATACATAGTTCAATGTGTGCATGACGAACTGAATATCAAACTGTTTCAGGCTTCTGACCAAAATTTTCAATGTTCACACTTTAAAATGCTATCAAAACTGATAGAGAAGTTTCATTAAAGTAATAGCTGTAGAATGCAAAACTGAACTTTGAGAAAAGATAGTGAACTTTTCCAGCTATATGTATTAATGATTTATCATCAACTGTGTTGTTGCAGACTTTAGAAAGAAATTATCTTGGTAGTTTCTTACTTTTACTCCATAACACACTGAAAATAAAGATGGCTGGATCTTCCTTTGTATCTTTTTTCTGACTATTTTTCCTATTTTTACTGTTTCTTAATTACCTATTAAGAAATAAAGAAAATAAGGCTTACCCTTTTACACTCTTAGAATAACCTTTTCTGCTTGAAAGTCTCTCAAAAGACACGACCTCCTCTGCAGCAGGTGTAGTTTTAATGATCCTTTGATGCCATATGTCAAATTTCATCACTTGCTGTGAAGAGTGACATTTCTTTTGATAGCTCCTAGCAACAGCAACACCAGTTATTAGTGGTCACCTCTCACACTAGACTAATAATTCCTGCAGCAAAACCATTTAATTTCAGCTTCATGCCAGGCTGCACACCAACCTCTCATGCCGCTCTCCTCTGTTTGTAATTACTTTTGAAGTAAAATAAATCTATTTTATTAATTCACTGCCCACTGTATTTGTTTTCACATGCACGCTCACAAGAACACCACTACATTCTGCATTAGGGCGTTTTAAAGTTGCCTTCTGAACTGGATTTCCTGCCAGTAGAGACAGTGAATATGGAAGCACAGTGCAAGGTGGAGATGGGGATGGCTTTCAAGAGCATGTTTGCCCACAGGTGCCAGGCAGTGGAAGTGCACCATTGCTGTAACAATAAACATACTGGGACATCAGCAGACATGCGAGTACGGACCACCTGCAGGTTTTCCAAGAGGCCTTTACATGCACAGGTTATGAAGGAATATTATATTTCCCTCTGCTACTGTCATATTAATTCTCTGGACTGTCATTCAGGTATTCTGATACCACTGGAACCGTTAGATAAAGGAATTACTTGTCAAGCCATCTTGATTTTCAAATGGCACTTTACATTTCTTTCTCTTCTAATGTTACTTTTATATCAGAAACATGTAGTGACTTGTACTGTAGCTTTGCAAATCCAACACTATGTTGGTCATTGCCAATCAATGACACCTTTAACATTTTCAAATATGTAAACAAAGTAATAATTCTAAACCTTATTATAAGAGGAAGACCAGGAAACTAAATTCCTTACTGCTGGGCAGAAGAAAAAGGGAACTATAAAGAATCAAGAAATGACTTTGGGAAGGGAAGCAATTTGATACCTTTTTCAGTTCAGTCTTCATTAAAAAAAGTCACTGGCATCTTTTGCAGAAGAATAGGAACTCCAATGACAACAAATCATGAAAACATTAGACATATTTACAGATGTTACTTCCCTTTAAAATTAATGAGAGCTGATTAAGTATTTATGCTAAGTTATGTTGTTAATGAAATCATTAAACTGCTAGAAGTAGGTACTGAAGAGATTATGCAGGACAGGAAAAACACAAAGACAATTTGTCTTTAGAAACAAGACAATACAAGGACTCAGAAAAGTATAGACCAATCAAGTTAATACCAGTCATAGAAACACAGAATCACTGAATGATTCTTAAAGATCATCTACTTCCAATTTCTCTGCCATAGGCAATCTCTCTTCTTAGGAGAGATCTCCCATCCCTCTAATCATCTTTCTGGCTTTCCTCTGAACCTGCTCCAGCAGGTCCATTTTTTTAATGCTGAGATCCTCAGAGGTGGATTCATTACTCCAAGGGGGATCTCATGGTAGCAAAGCAGAAGGGCAGAATCACCTCTCTCGGCCTGCTGGCCACACTGTTTTTAATGCAGCCCATGATCTGGTTGGGTTTCTGGGCTGCAAGTTGTCAGAGACTGAAAAAGTTCATGCCTCAAACATTGATATAAAGTTTTGCTCATTATAACAAGAACTGTATAAAGAAGCTACAACCAAAGAAGCCTCGCTGAAGATACCTGACTGGGACTTTGGAATGTAAGTTAAACCACTAAGATTAGATAAAGGGAAAACCTATTCTTTAATCATCTCAGACCCAGGAAAAAAAACCAAAAAACAAACAAAGCTGAAGAAAAGGAATTCATCCACAAGAAAGCCAAACTCAGCAGAGATTCTTCTCTGGCTGAGTTGGGGGGGGGGGGGGGGGGTGGCACGGAGACAACAGCCCTCACAAGCCAGGTTTACACAGCCTCCTCTGTGAAATGAGGTGAGGAGGCTGGAGGAGGTTTCAGGTGTAACCTCTGGGCAGAGGCAGTGACCCATCCTTCCTTACACAAACTGGCCCAGCTGTGAAACCCCCAACCCTGGGAAGGCCACGTCCATGGGACATTCATGTGAGAGGCAGCTGAGGGGGTCTCACCATCCATCAAAGGCTCCCCAAAGTGCCCCCCAGAGTTGTTCCTGAAGCCTTGCACCACAGGACTGCATGTGATGCAGCAAACCCAGAGCCTGTTGTAAGAGACAATGGGAAACTTCTCCTGCCCAGGAAGGTGCCTGGGTTTTCTACCTAGCCTGAGCCTATATTAACCCATTGGATTCTGTGCTTTCTGGGGGACCTTCACCACCAAGAAGACCAGCTGGAGAGGATCAATGGAACATCATTGGGATCCATGGAGTGGTGATATTCTCTTTATTCTGTCTCTGTCACTCTCTTTCTGTTGTCCCCCCCCCACCCCCGCCCCACACCTATTTTCTATTTCTTTCTCTCTTTCTCTTTCTTTTCTTTTCTTTTTTTTATCTTTTCTTTCTTTCTCTCATATTTACTATCAAATGAAACCCATATTATTGACACTGGCATATGGTCTCGTTTGCACCTTAATTCAGGCAGAGGCATTTCTAAGAACTTCAGTAACTAGATCGTGACACAAATGCAACTGTTGGTTCATGTCCAGAGTTTCACCAGATCCTGGGAAAATAGGAGAATACACAGACTAAAAAAAAATTATCTACCTGATAGATAAAAGGAAGAGTAACAGCCAACGTGAATTTGTGAAGATCATATCATATTAAACCAAATTCATTTTCATCTATGACAGAGTAATAGACTTTGTGAATAGAGGGAAATGTTAGATATCACATGTCTTCATTGCAATAAGCTTTTGCCACCTTTCTGGGATTCTCATATGAAATCAAGAAAAATTAAACTGTCACGATATCAACACCTAACCGGCAAGAATGTCTTCCAGAGAGCAGCATTCTCTTAAACTAGAATATGTTATATAGGGTACCGTAAGTCTGGTATTCTAATAATTAAAATCATAAATTTAAATTTTGACAAAGTCCAAAATTACTGGTGGAAAAAAAGTACACATCTAAACCAACTTGGCAAATATGAGAAACTGGGTAGAAAACTAGGAAGTAATCTAGTAATGAAAGCCACAAAGTTTTACACACAATTAGATGCAAGTGGCTGCACAACCACAGGGTGTAGAAAACCTGTCTGGGCAGCAGCACTGCAGAAATTGCTAAAAGGGTGGTGAACAGAATTACAGTCACAGCACATATTAATCAAAAATATCACACTAATGATGAAAACTCATTTAAGTTAATGAGATAAGAACTGCGCTATTACCTGCAAAAAAACCCCTGAAGTCACAATTTCCTCTTCTAAGTGGTAGTAATATCTCAGCTGGAATATTAACTCAAGCTTTAAGCATCTCAGTTTGATTTAATTCATGATAGCCTGTGAAATAGTAACAAGTATGGAAATAGGTCCTGAAAACACAACTATGTGTAAAGTTGAAGAAAATAGATTTATTAGGTTTAGAAACATGGTGATGGTTTTTGACTATGTAAAATATATTGTGAAAGAGAAGGAATAATGACATTAAATATCAAGAGAGAGAGGGATTGTTTCTCAGGGGAGAAAAAAAGGGGTCTAACAGAAAGAAAGGTTAAATAGACCATGGAACTGCTATTAATTGAAATATTTTAGAATATGGATATCTTCATAAATGTCAGTTTCAGGAGTGACATAGATATAATTGATCTTGTTTTCAGTATCTATATGTATTTGTTTACAAGACAATTACTATTACATCCTGAAGACTGTCTGAAGAAATATAACTTCAAGTAATTCCTGTAAGAATTGTCACAGGTTCATGGATAATCTTTTATGTGTTTAACTGTGAATTTCTTGCATACTAAATTCAAGATTACAAATCAAATGAAACCAGTCTTTCTCCATTGGATTACCAGATTTTACATTTCCCTGTCAGACTAAGCACATAGTTGATTCTTAGGGCTGGTCTCTCTTCCTGAAGTGTGTTATAGGTTTTGTTTCTGTTTAGAATCATAAAATATGCTGAGTTGGAAGGAACCCATAAGGATCATTGAGTCAACTCCTGGCCCTGCACAGGACACCCCAAGAGTCACCCCCTGTGCCTGAGATCATCATCCAAATGCTTCTTGAGCTCTGTCAAGCTTGGTGCTGTGACCACTTCCCTGAAAAACACTGTTCCAGTGCCTCCTGGGAGAAAAACCTTCTCCTGATATCTAACACAATCCTCCCTCAGCTTAGTTAATGTCATTTCCTCAAGTCTTTTCACTGGTCATGAGAGTGAAGAGATCTGTACCTTCTCTTCCCCTCAAGTGATTGTCAAAGAGCATCATGAGGTGTCCCCTCAGTCTCCTCTTCTCCAGGCTGAGCAGACCAAGTGACCTCAGCAGCTCCTTCTATGGCTTCCCCTCCATAACCTTCACCATCTTCATTGTTCTTCTTTGGGTGCTCTCTAATAGTTCAATGTTTTTTTTATATTGTGGCACCAAAACTACCTCCAGCACTGGAGGTGAGGCCACTCCAGTGCAGAGCAGAGTGGGACAATCCCCTCCCTTGCCCTGCTGGCCATGCTGTGCCTGAGCACCCCCCCAGGACAGGGTTGGCCCTCCTGGCTGCCAGGGCACTGCTGACTCTAGTTCAATTTGCCATTGACCCCTAGGTCCCTTTCCACAGTGCTGCTGTCCAGCATCTCATTCCCCAGTCTATACACATGACCAGGATTGTCCAGCCCCAGGTGCAGCACCTTCCCCTGTTAAACTTCATATAGTTGGTGATTGCCCAGCCCTCTGATTTGCCAAGGCGTGTCTATCCTCTAGACCTTCTAGACCCTGTTTTCAGGGCGTCTCTATCCTCTAGATTTAGTGTCACCAGCAAACTTAGTTTCTCCTCCAGTCTTGCCTCCAAGTCATTTATGAAGATGTTGAAGAGCATGGGGCTGAGAGTGGGCCCCTGTGGAAACCCTCTAAAGACCAGTCCCTAGTCTGATGTTACCCCGTTCACTATAAATGTCTCTGCATTTACAAATTCATTTCAATTGTTTGAGCATGTATATCCAATCAAGTTCACAATACTTCAGCATTATGTGCAGCATTGTAACAGTACAGCATTTGTTAGTTACTATTTCTTCTGTCTTTTGACGAGGAAGCTGAAGTATGGACAAGGAACCACAAAAGTCAGTGTCAAATTCAGGAATGAAAACTCACTTGATTCTTCTGAGGTTCCTTCTTCTTGATTGTTCTGTCTCTCCATCTCAGTGTTCTCAGAGAGCTCACATGGTCAGTACATATTCATCCTGCATGTTGATACCACCATTAGGTTCATTGTTGTACAGCCTGAAGGCAACATATACTGTAACTAAAGAAAAAACCCTATAAACATGTGTAAGAGAGCACTTGTCTTGTGACAAAAACATCATAGAGTTTTTCTATGTATTCCTTCTGTATGATACATATTTTGTTTTTAATTGTAAAGCAACCTGGTCCTGTTAATGCAGTTGTGCTTTAAAAATTTTAGCAATTAGTGTAATATCTATACCTTGGAAAATATTTGGAACTATATATTTTATTATTAAAAAATGGAAAATTCTTCAAGATGATTCAATAGCCAACCATAATGGGTCTAAATATCAAAAGTTTTAATAATTTCATTTTAATTTCTTCAAATAGCCAACATTCAAAAAGTAAAAAGGAAAAATAATAAACCAATGTAGATGGAGATCCTGGATGATATTTCTTCATTCTAAAAATTAGCCAAAATTCTCTTACGAAGACTGTATCACAGCAGACAGAAATAACCTCAGTTCAATCACATGCAGCAACTTTTATTTGAAAATATTTAGTACTAAATGCACTACAGGTCTGTTATTCCCTATGACCCCCTTACACTGAAATAACAGTCAGATGCTATGTGTACAATTTTGGTTTTTACATTTGAAAATAATCTATTTTACTTAAAACAGCAATCTAAATAAAAACAATTGTTCTTTCTGCGCAAAGTCTTTCAACTATAGCTAACTATAAAATTGGTTTAGTCTTTTTTTTTCTTTCCTTTCAATGTTATTAGTACAACATCCCTCTTTGTCCATCAAGGAAAATATTTTAAATGGCTTGGAATGCTCAGTTTTGTCATACTGTATTCTACTGTTCTATTATTCCTGAACACTTTACAACACAGAAAAAAAATACTTGGGCTTTCTGTCAGGACCTAGGAAAGAAGGCAGGAGTTTTGCCTCAGTCATTCCTGGGAGAAAATTAGGAGGGGTAGCTACAGTTGTCTCTGGTAAACATTTTCAAGCCAGTACAGCTGCATAATTTATAATCTATATTATTTTTAGCAAAACCTTTAATAAAACATGTGATATTTATCTATTTATTCTTTAAATCCCTATGCTATTTGGTTAGAGTTGTCTGAATTGTTCTTAAATTTGTTATAATTTAAAAACTTAATTCCATTTAAAAAAAAATTGAAAAGTAAAAATTTTTCATGGTTATATTGTATATTCTTTTACTAGAAAAATGATGGCTGTCTTCCATCTTCAGCTTTTTCTCTGTTACAAGGAGATCGTAACTAAATCCAATTTACTGACCATCAGAGGGTTTGAAGGAGAAACACAATGCACTTCTGAAATAAAAATATCAAAAAGACCAATGAGAGAAAAATTCAGCATATACTACTCCTAATCCTAAATTATTAGTAGCATATTTCTCTGCAAAATGAATGATTGCTTTAGGAAATCTTGAGACTCCAACTGGAGTTACTTCAATTTATTCTGCAGTATTGGTAGAGCTGCCTCATGCCAGAGCACAGGAGGTCAGCCTAAAGCATCAGCACTGTTTTGTGGTCTTATTACAAGAAATGGTGAATAGCTCAGGGAGTTGCTGATTGCCCTTTACACCCACAGACTTCAGTTCTTCAGTACCTAATGGTTTTAATCTCTTCAGTCCTAATGCCTACAACTAAACTGCAAAATATTTCCCCCCTGAGTCCCATTGTTTTCCTCCATTTGGCATTCATTGATTTCCTACCCTAGTACTATCTCCCTGATTTCCAACTGAAATAAAACACAGGGAGAATCATGTTATTTTTATTTCCATGTTGGAGTTTTATGCTACCATCATTGGCAATGTCAGCACAGCTCTGGGAATAGTTAACAGCTTTTGCCAAAGACAGAAGGGAACACTGAGAAAACTGAACAAAAATTAAGAGACAGATATTTATAAGGCAAATGACATTTCTTACAATCCTTAAGCTTATTAAAAACAATCTCATATCAGAAACTATGATTATTTATAGAAAAATTAAGAAAAACATCAGATGAATAGTGAGCATCAGGCATGACTTGCGGGCAGCCTGATGGCAAGCAGTATTGATAGAGGAATAATTAACATTACTGAGCAAAAATCAGATCAAAATAAGTGAGTGTTTCAGAACACAAATGTTCCTTTTTCTGATATCTAGAAAGCAAGAAATCATATGGGATCATTCCGCAAGTTCATAGACATTAATAAAGACAGCAAGTTCAGGCCTGTTCACAAACTATTTCTTCTTACAAATCTCATTTAGCAGGTCTGATGGACAGAATGCCACAACATCACACTACCTCACACTTGGACTGATAACAGTAAAATCAATAACTGGAAAATCAATATTTATTTTCATACAACAGAAATCTTGGAAGGAGCTTGGAAATTAGAGGGATTGCGAACCAGGAGCCCTTGACATACAGAAACCATCAATGGCAACAGTACCTGTGCACAGGCATAGAGCATGGTTTAATGATTCCCTGCCAGTTTAATGATTCCCTGCCAGTTTAATGATTCCCTGCCAGTTAGTTATTTTGATAAAATTCATGCAAGCGTACTCAGCCGGATGACGCTGACCATTACTAACTCCTGAATGCTTTCTCTGCCTATGCTCAGAGTGTATTTGCAAAGCAATAACCTTTACTCAGAAACAAACATTGATCCATGAACAAGAGTATTTCGGACCCCAAAAAAGTCCTTTTGGCGTTATCTAGTGTATCATGGTGCCAAAATTTACAACTCTATAAATACATCAGGGATCCATGCATTTACACATTTTGCCAGAGGGCAGTCATGAAGTTTAGCTAGGCAGTAGCTATGGCTGATGGAGCTGTGCTTTGTCTGAAACTCCATCACAAGCAGTTTTCAGGCTTCACTGGTATTTGTTGTGCCCAAGCACATTATCACTGTTGTGTGCCATTCTGGGAGGGATTGTACATGTCTCTCAACATGGTTTTCTTATTTTTCTGCTATCAATACCTCTTCTTTGTTCTGTCACAAGACTTTTTTTTCTCTATAATGGTGAGCAGAGAAAATGTATGCATTATATCACTATAGATATATTATCATCCCTTCTATATCCTGCTTTTCTCTCTCTTTAGGGTTTGAGGAGCTTCTTTCCTTTTCTGTTTGGCTGTTCTAAGCAGTCTCACATTAGCATTTCTCACTTCCTCTTTAAATTTTCGTTCAAACATTTAACTGAAAGGTGCTCATTATTTTTTTATTTCAAGGTCTAGCTGAATGTCAGAAATAAAGGGGAAATATCTACCAGCTCTGCAGCAGCAAAAGCCAATTTATTTCTACAAATATGATTCTCAATCTCTATTTTCTCTTTTCAAGGTATTGAGACATCTATGTCACATAAATCCATCTTACTTCCACCCAGATTTTCTTATTGGGAAAATGTTGCTGATTGTATGAATGGAATAAGCAAGGGAAACTTGGTCCACTACACATGAAGTAATTAGATCACCATCTTGGGTCTTAAGATGCTAAAATTATCAAAAGAGTCTGGTAGAGAATAAAATAGATAAAAAAGTACAAATTCTTACAATATTTTGAAGTAGTTTTGGATTAATGCAAATGTGAAGATTAATTTTTTCTCTACAGTCCTCCCATAAATCCTTTCAGTTTGTTAGTTTGCTTGCTTTTTATTATGTAAATAGTGTAGATGGACTTGTTCAGAGAATGTGACTGCAAGGAGATGGCAAACAAAAAATACTCACCCTGAGGTGAATGATGAGCCTCAAAAATGGGTACTCTGAAGCACATATTTCATGAACATTACTCCTCTTTCCTTTTCTGGAAACTGCATGACCTTTGCCTTGTATAAAGGCTGTGTGGTCTCATGACTTCAAGAGCACTGATATTTTTATGCTCTGTCTTTCAAGGAGAATTTCTTAAAAATTAAGTATTAAAACCGGCATTGGCCAATAAGAGAAACTGACACATAAAGAAAATTTAATGGTGCACAAGAGAGACAGAAGCCAAGTAACTCTTGGAAAACATGGCATAACAGCAGCGAAAAAGACCTACCAACTTGTACTATGAAAGATCAACACACACTTTGGTGTAATTGAAATGTAAAGGACCAAGACTGTTACTGTCATCAGTTTTGTTAAATTCAACTCAGATTCATTTCTGTGGTTCCACAATTTAGGGGTTGAAGTCCTTTAAACATAACATTCTTTTATTCACATCTTTAATCATTTTAATACTTTGTTTTGTCATTGATTCAGGAATACTTAGATTTTACTTCTCTCTACTGTCTCTTAATTGCTTTGCTTTGGTTACCTGGCAATCTTCCTGCTTCATTTAAATATTCCAGACTCCAGAAATGTGAAAATTAAATCCTCAAATACAGTATTTTATTACAATAATTGATGGTGGTTACTGTAATAATGATGCCTATATTGACAGTAATAATAGAATTAGAATTATAACCTGTTTTAATTTATACTATTTTATACTTGTTTCTATCCAGTCTCCCTGAAGAAGGAATATTGTTTGGCTGATTTCCCTGTTGAACAGGTAAGTGGGGTAGATGCTCAGTCAGAAATGTTTCTCTTCTAGGCTCTACAACAAAAATCTTCTGACTTTTGACTATAATGACTAAGATTCACTCCAACTCTGCCTGTATGCCATGGCTGGTGACTGCTGATGATGCTGACAGCCATTCCTTTCTGTTTCTGAAAACATCCTTGCCATAGAGGAGCTTCAGCTGAAGTTGCCACTGACCTAGTTGAAGCCCATCATTGTCACACATAGATGCCACTTTTCTTGTGAGTCCAAGAAACTTAAATAATCTTTATTTACTCCCTGCAGTTTCCAATTTCCTGTTAAATATCACACTGTCCTTTTCGTACTATCCATAAGAACCCAGGCAGGCACAAACATATCTTTTATTTAGGTTTCTCAGTCACTTTGCATTAAGGATTGACAAACCACTAATGATGGTTAATACATCACAACTGGTGTGTATGGTTGATAATTGTTTTCTTTATATTTTTATTTCCTGTGGTTTCTTACTTTAGAAGTTTTGTATGTATTCTTTCTTTTTTTTCCCCTATCTGCTTTCTAAATCTCCTTTAATACTGGAATATTTTTCACTAAGTTTCATTGGGAATACTCATTGTTCCAAGAAACACTTCAGATGAATTAACATAATTTACTAAAAGTATAGCAACCTTCCCATAATTAACTATCAGCTTTTTTTTTCGTCTAAAAAAGAAAAACAGATAAAACAGTCTTTTAAGACTTTACAATATCCTGTAAAGATAAAATGCACCTGGAGCAATCATTAAAACATACAGATTGTTTTGGAGCTATAAACATATAGCACATACACATCATATATCTGACTTTCATTCTTTAAATGGCAGTGTCAATGCTGTGTTATTGCATATATCTAATTTTTATATACACAACATGAGTAACAAAAAAGGTGAGTAATTTTGAACATACATCTCTTTAGATGGACTTATCTTACTTTTTCTTACATTACATTTTTGTTCAGGTAATGCTTTTGGTCCCATAGTGAGTCCCACATGTATTATCACTATTATAAAATGAATCTTACAGTCAGGTGTATAATTGCACACACACCAAAATGTTAATTACATTATTCTTCACACAATGACTCTTCAAAACCAGCCCACTTGTAAATACACACATACATATTTCCCACCATATACACACTTGAAAAAATATTTCTCTACTTCCAGAATTCAACTACTAGAAAAACTATTGTAATTTTGAAAGCTTTACTTTTAAAGATGTTTTGCTTTCTTGTTGTCTCACATCACCTCTGTTACATTCTGCTGTAGCATATAGCATACAGACTGCTACTCTCTACATTCATCATAGTCCACATTGTGTTAATGAGATTCAAAAAACCAGTTTAATATATATCAGTGAAAAGCTCTTCACCTTGTGCTTAAAAATGAGGTAACTTAGAACTGATTAACAACTGAATACTTTTTTCTTTTGCATGCTACAGATGACACAAAGAATGAAGCAATCCTTTAAAACATCTTTGCAAGTAAAAAAAAATATTTCTTTTTTTCTGTAATTATTTTTTGAAACTAAAAACTACCCTGTCTTCAGTGGGTTTCCAAATGTTGAATTTTCAGCCAAGTCTTAATGCCTGAAGTATAGCTACTGTGTTCTTAAAAAGAGGAACATCTTAGTTGTCATAAGGCATCTGTCATTCTTTGGCTTATTTGCTGAAGTTGAAGTTCTGTTAGTGTTTTTCCTAGGGTTTTTTTTGTTTTGTTTTTGTTTTTTTTATTTTCTTTTCTTCAGGGCTGGAACGACAGGAATGCAACAAAGAGGGAAAAAAGTAATCTCTGTAGCCAAGATGCTCAGAGGAATGCCTATGGATGGGTCAGCTGTGAGCAGTGCAGGAGAAAAAACAAACCAGAAAGAAAAAAAAATCAAATCCCAAACCCAACAAAAAACCAACCAAACAAAACCAAAAAAACCCCCCAAACCCAAAACCAAACCAAAACAAAACCAAAAACAAACAAACAAACAAAAAAAACCAACAAAAAAACAGAGAAAATAAATTCCCAACCCATCCACCCCCCAGTTTTAATAATATAAAGCATGAAACCTGTGTTGCATACAGACTGCATGCAACAGCTGACATGTACAGCAGTATCAGGAAAGTACTCTATCACTATAATTTGTTTTGCTTAAATGTCTAGGTGTGTTGAAAACAGTCCAGCTGTGTGTAAGATCAAATTTTGAACAGAAAACTCTGAAAGTTATAGACAAGGGAGTATTTTAGAGCTTTTGGGACATGAGCTGCTGTGCTTATGAAAAGCCTACCCTCTAGAGCACTGTTTACTGGCCTTCTAAATAATCATCAAGTATCATAAGCCACTCTAATTGGATTCTAGGAAACAATTCACAATAGAAAAATATTGCCACATTTTTCTCTAATGAATGATTTATAAAACAGACTGCAGCTTCTCTGTATTTTTTATTCAGTGATCTACTTTGTCAATAATTCTTGGCCATATTTTTTCCATGGTTAAAATTAGTGCAAATATGTATTCCTTCAAATTCCATGTTTCAAGTGATTGTACACGGCAAGTTTATGTATTCTGAATGAATGTATCCAACTCATGTAATTAGGTTTTCAGTATAAATGAACTTCAATTCAAAATAAAAATTATTTTCCCTTAGAAATGTGTACCATTTCTGTCAGATTTTTTTATTTACAGTGATGGTCTGGACTGGGCTACCTGTTATTTCCTGGCTTGTCGATGTCCAATTATAGTGACTTTCTTTCTCTTCAGGATCCAACACTTCTAACTAGCACAGAGAAACATAAACAGGCATCACTGGCTTCTTGCCTTCTCTAGAATTTAAACATGCCTTCTCTCTTTCATTTAGTCCAAATCTACCTTCTTCAGACTTAGTCATATACTGTAATCACATTTAGCTCTGCAGAGAGATCTCCATTTATTCATCCCTTTCAGTGTTTGAGGCAGTCCCAGTGATTATCTCTTCGATGTCTGAAATTATTGCTTAGACACATGCATGTGTCAATTCCTACATAAAAACCCGACAGATTTAACAGGATTTTAAATACTACAGGTATAGGGGGCCAGAAGAAGATGATTCAGCAGGCCGGTTTTCAGACAAAATTACTGCTGTATTTGATCCCTTTCCCAAGTCAGCAAATGCGTGTTTGAAAAGACTACAAGAAGACACTGGAGATGAAAGTAGAGCAGGAGATAGAATTGTCCAATGAAGAACTGACAATATCAAGGCAGTATAGGGCAGAGAGAGAAAGGATAGAGGGGTAAAGAAGAGCACAGAGGCATTCAAGACTCAGCTACATGGCAATAAAACATTGCCACAGAATTTCGACAAGAAGAGAGGGAATTGAGAAAGAACCAAGGCAACAAGACTGCTTTTACAACAGAACACCTAACTGTGTATGGTATGCAATCCCAAGGAGCACTGCTAATCACATTGATGGGATGTGTGTGGGGCCAGCACTGCCCTGCTTCATTACGTTCATATGGCACCTGTCAGTAGAGCTGTACGTGTGCAAGGACTGACAAAGAATACAATTTGGCCATATGGCTTGCATTCCATCACAACACTGCCTTTGATCAGCCTGAGTGGCAGACAACTTGTCATTGCATCCTCTTGTCCATCCACCTGACAACACTAATCCCCTGCCATTCAAATCTGTGTTGTCCCCAGCCTGACTTCCCAGCTGCTGCTGACACAGTACATGTGTTGCTTATGCTGCTGCTCCTCCTGGAGATGACTTGTCTCTTTTGGCCTTCCTCAGACTTTGCTTTCTCACCAGCAGCTCTAGCTGTCTCTTTCTGTCCCCTCGTGCTTTATTCCCTTTAGTAATATTCCATTTATTCTGTTTGCACCTCTTTGGGGAGAACAGGATTCATATGAAAATGATCCAGTCCTCTTTAGACTGTCTCCCAAATTGCTTATTTACATATGCTTGAGAGAATGCATCTTCCTCAGGTCAATCATTTCCTAACCTCAGCAATTCCATCATTCAGTCACACACATGGGAAAGTGAGGGCTGGAGGGTTTTTTACTGCATTGTTCAGGTCTGCTTGGCACAGAGTCAGTTTTACTGTATTTTGTGAAACTGCCAGGCATCTTGCAACCCATTTTTAATTAAAGGAAGTGCTTTGATTAAAGACAAGCAAGTCTGGCAGCCAGTTCTTTAAAAAAAAATTAATAAAAAACCAAAATCTGAGTCTTCCAACACTTTTTTTAGTGCTCTGGGTATATCAAACCTCCATCACAAGGATTATGTACAAACATAAAAGCAAGAGACAATTTAAAATATCAACGAAAGTGTCATTTCTCACACTATGACCAGTCAAACCACAAGCATTTCCTAGCTCAAATCAAAGATAACTTTAAAAATTGCTCAGATGATAAGACCAATATTTTTGCTGCATTCCCTAGGACTAAACAAACCTACTTCCATCAGGATTAATCAGTATTAAAAAGTCTGCTTGGTTCAATCTATCTCTGTGCGCTTCTGGCAAAGATAACCATACACATAATCAGCCTAAAGGTCAGATCATGGAAAAGGCAGCATTTATTTACCTCTGGGGCACTGACAACATCACTTACTGCATTTTTTCTACCTCCAGTAGTGGCTTTGTCTTGTCAGTCACTAAATGGAAGCTATTAGCAGCAGTAGAAAACTATGCTTCATTTACAAATTTGAGGAAATGCATGAATAATGACAGATGGTGGGATGTTACCCTCAAATGCATTTAATGGCTACATTTCAATAGTAGATTTACTTCAGATATTTGGAGTAAATCTTAGAACTCACCTCACTACAAAAATAGATCATAACGTACAGTAACAGAGTACAGTTTTCAAAATATGTTGACTCATTATCTGTTCAAAAGTTCTAATTTTCTTTTAAAACAGTGTTTCTGAAATTATGAGCCAATAAATGCCAAAGGAATACATTCATTAAGGAAAAGGCCTGTATCTTTACCTCTCAATCTGACAACTAGAAGGTAGTATTCTTCTTCTTACAAGGTAGACTTCATATATAGCGATATATAGATATATTGATAGATATAGATGATATAGATATAGATAGATATTTATTTGTATTCATTTATCCATGTCCTTTTGCCTATAGATATGATATGTAGGATAACTACTAGAAAAATAGGTCCAGAAACATTTAAACAGGTCTAGGTCAGAAACAGACCTAGATAAAATAACTAGATGGATAAATAACTGGAAATTTATTTATAAACCCCAATAGTCAATTATTTAAAATTACGGACATCTGTGTCTTTTCACAGTCTAAGATTTAAATGTAGTTTAACAACTGAATGTAATTTGGATGTAATTTAAGAGAAGGCAGAGAGCACTGACCATAACACATTGATACTTTCAGTTTTGTGACCTTGATTTTTCTCAGGTAATTGAGTTATATGTAGTAGATAATTTGTTTTTCTAAAGTGAAAAGATAATTAATTAGATAGGCCGAATCTTTCTTCCACTTAGATACATCAAGTGCTGTAAACATTTCTGAGTAAAATTTCACATAAACAAACAGCACTTGATTTCACAAATGTGTGCCATTCCTTACTTACAGCAAGAAGTGCCTCTACAAAGAAACCACATCTATAAACAAAGACGAATGTTTTCTTTTGTTTTGTCTCCAGAAGCAGTTAACGGCTACAACCATGAAAACTGATAATGTGATTCACTCCGGAATCACAAATATAAATAATTTAAACTAAATTTTGAATAGAATCAAGGTGAAAAAAAAAAATCGAATGTTATGTAACTGAGCAAGAATATTCCTTATTTCTGAAAAATAATTGGTAGAGTAGTGGAGGAGGTGGTTAAAACACTTTTAATTTTTTTTTCAAAGTTTGTAGCTACTGAGGTATTTGAATTTATAAAGTCCTGGCTATTTTGGCAAATTCACAACCACCAGAAACCTATGTTATATTTCAGTGGGTGTTTGAAATCATATAATAAATTTTTATATCACCTTTCAAAACCATCAAAAATATTTCAATGTATATGCCATTAGCAATAATATCTTCTCTTTAAAGGACCCTAACTGGATTGATCAGCTTATTAATATGGTAAAACTAAGTGTTGTGAGCTTGAGCAGTTGACAGGTGGACAAATTAAAGATCAAATGGTTTCTCTAGTATAACTGGTAACTATGCTAGTAAGAAAATAGATATAACTTTACAAAGGGAATCATATATCACCAGTGTTGGTGAACTGCACTTCCCAAAGTGATGAACAACATGGAGGAAAATTAATCATAAAATCACAGAATGTTAAGGGAATGGAATGGACCTTAAATATCATCTAGTCCCAACTCTCCCCTTTTATGGGCAGGGACATTTTCCACTAAAACAGGTTGCTCAAGGCTTTTTCCAATGTGGCTGTGAACACTTCCAGGGTTGCGACACACATAACATAACATCTCTGGGCAGCCCATTCCAGTGTCTCACCACCTCCAAAGTAAAGAATTTCTTCCTCATATCTAACCTAAATTTCCCCTTTTTCAATTTGTACTCATTACTCCCTGATCTATCACTACAATTCCTGATGAAAAGTCTCTCTCTGGCATCTCTGTAGGCCCCCTGCAGATATTGGAAGGTTGCTGTGAGGTTTCCACACAACTTTCTCTTCTCCAGGTGGGATAGACCCAATTTTCTCAGCCTGTCTTTATGGACGGTGCTTCAGCACACTTATCTTTTTCCTGACCATCCTCTGGACTTGCTCCAACTCTTCCATGTCAGTCTTATGCTGGGGGCACCAGAACTGCACCAGAGCACAATAGAGAGTGAAAAACCACCCTTTGAACTGCTGGCCTCACTCCTTTCAACGCAAGCAAGGATTTAATTGGCTTTCTGTGCTGTGAGCTTACACTGGTGGCTTATGGTGAGTTTTTAATCAACCATGACCTGATCCAGTGCTGGATTTCTTCAGCCCGACCAGCTCCTGACACCGTCGCCAAGAGTGGGCTGACCCCAGAAAGCCAGGCAATCTGGGATGCAGCTGTAGGGCAATAATGCTCTATGGCACGAGATGGGATACGCCAAGGGCAGGGGCAAAAAATAGAGAGCGGTCTTCTGTATGCTTTCCAAAGGGTTTTATTCCAGTGAAAGGCTCAAGAACAAAAGACCCAGAACGCAGCTGTCCACAGACTTATTTACTGGGAAGGCTCAGGGGCAGGTACAAAATTTCAACCAATAAGGAAAACCTTTGGGAGGAGAATAAGGTAGGGTTTACATTGAACAAACCAAACCACAGGGAAAACAAAGGGAGGAGAATGGAGCAAATTAACCAATAGGACTTTGAGGAGTCAGGAACTTTCTAGAGAAAGGGGTTGGCACAAAGTAGGATTGACAATCAGATGGGCGGAGGAACAAGGAATGCTTGGGAAAAAGGGGAGGGCCACAGAGGAGATTGGCAGTTGCGTGGGAGGGATAACCGGGCCTAAACCAACAAAGTAGGGGGAAAGGAACAAACCATTCATAAATCACACTACAACAATCACTCCCAAGTCTTGCTCTGCAGGGCTGCTCTCAGTCACTTTCCACCAAACATGTAAGCATGCCTGGGATTGCCACAGCCTGGGTTTAGGACCTTGTACTTCACTCTGTTGAACTTCACAAGGTTTGCACAGGTCCACCTCTCAAGACTGTTCATGTCCCTCTGGATGGCCTCCATTCCCTTCAGCTTGTTGTCTGCACCACACAGCTTGGTGTCATCAGCAGATCTCATGGGGGTGCACTCAGTCCCACTGTTCATGTTGCCAACAAAGGTGATGAACAGCATTGGCTCCATTACCGACCTCTGAGGGACGCCGCTTGTCACCGGTCTCCACCTGGACAATGAACCATTATCGCAATGGGATGTGCACAATGAAGTGCACCTACCTGAAATTACCTGCAGAGAAATTCAAGTGTAAACTAACAACAGAAATTATATCGTTTGTATAAATCAGAGGTGTGATTCCTATACACTAGAAAAGTGTGCAGCAAAACAGAAGGGACCAAATTCATTTTTCAGCTTCAATTACCAGAGGTAGTCAGGGTCACATAAGGCTGATGATACTTGTGTGATGTTACACAGGTCAGCATTCTCTATATACTCTTATGTGCTGAATCTACTACAGTGACTGGCAGTCATTTGTCCAAGCCAGGGGCAAGGCAGCTTGTTATACTTGTTTGTCTGTCTGTTATGAAGATACCATGATTTCTAGTGTACTTGGAAGGCCTTTAAATTATCTGTACTAGGATAAGAGAAACAGCAGAATCCAAATGAGACAGAAAGCCAATAAAGTAAAAAGCTTATCCAAAGAGCTACTTGCCTTTTTCTTTTTCCTTTTTTCTCTTTTTCTTTTTTTTCTTCTTTTTTTTCTTTTTCTTTTTCTTTTTCTTTTTCTTTTTCTTTTTCTTTTTCTTTTTTTTTTCTTTTTCTTCTTTTTCTTTTTTCTTTCTCTTTTTCTTTTCTTTTTTTCCTTTTCTTTTCCTTCTCATTTTTCCTGTTCCTTTTCTTTTTTCCTGTTCCTTTTTTTT
Organism: Irena cyanogastra; assembly: GCA_013397155.1. Taxonomy (NCBI): domain Eukaryota; kingdom Metazoa; phylum Chordata; class Aves; order Passeriformes; family Irenidae; genus Irena; species Irena cyanogastra. Next base: position 229,123 of record VWZV01015477.1, read on the forward strand.
CTGTTTCCTTTTCTTTTTCCTTTAACTTTTGCATTTTTTTTTCTTTGCTTCTGAAACTTAACAACCTTTGAGAAAGGATGAAAATGTACCAGGGATATGGAAGGGAGAAAATGGCCAGAATGCTGAGGTTGCTGGTCCTTCTGTCAGGGAGTTTGGAATCAGAGACGGAGGATGGGTGGCTGAGGAGAGGAACTTCAGGTATGAACTTTAGAGGGGCAGATACCGAGCCAGTGCCCAGCTGCAGCAGCATATGACCTATAACAGTACATCAGCAGTCGAAGATGCAGTTTATAGCTTCTGAGAAGGAAGGTCTAGGCTTTGTTCATGACTACCTAAGTCCCAGAAGGCTGGTTCTGCAAACTGTAATTTCACTGCTGTTTAATATTCATTAATGCTTAAAGCAATGACAAGAACTATGTACATATAATAAATATATAGATTAAGATAGAGAATCTTTTATGTCTATTAATTTCCTTCCCCAAGGACATAAAACCCAATTTTTAATGCCTAATGTTCCTGAATACTTGGAAATCACATTAACAATTTCAGAGGGGCTTCAACGTTAAATAAGTTTAAAGAAGTTTTAGTTTCTCTGTATTGCCATAAGTCCTTGCTAAGGAAAAAAAAAAAGAAAAATAAAAAAGTAAGTTCATTTCATTTGGTTTTCCTGACTAACGTTCCTTTTCTTATGCAAGAATATATTTATTCTTCTTTCCCATGCTGTATCTGCTGCACAGATTAGAAGTGCACAGTAATGCAATATAATAAACTTTTATTTCAGTAAATACATGTATACATAATAGTGATTTCATTATATATATGTATAAATAATATATAATCTACAATATTTCCAGAATATAGCACACAACAAAGACAGAGAAATATGAAAAGAGTAACCTATTTTGCTCTAATTGTATTTAAGGAAGGTCTGCTTCGCCCTTTTTGCTGAACATTGATTCCTCATTTGACTTCTATTCCTACTAATCAATAGGTTCTTGCACCCATTTTTGACCCTTTGCTAAGTGCATAACCTGGTAGTTCATGAACTAGCTTTATACACCCCTGAATAATCTGTGCTGTTTTCTGAGCACACAGTTCCTCTTCTGTTTCCTTTCTGTGGAGTATCCTTTTACTAGAAAAAAAAGTTTTAAGCAAAAAAAAAAAATTAAGAAAAACCAGAAAGCCAGAACTGAATGCATTGGATCTGCTTGGGATGGAGTTAATTGTTTTCATATTAGCCCACATGGTGCTGCGTTCTGGATTTGTGACTAAACCAGTGTTGATAATGCACCAATATTTAGGCTACTGCTGAGCAGTGCTTACTTAGTGTCAACGTTTTCTCTTTTTCTCACCCTACCTTACAGTGAGGAAGCTGGGAGAACACAAGGTTTTGGGAAAGCTCAGAACCAGGACAGGTTATATGAATGGCCAAAGGGACATCCTGACATCCTATAGCATATGATGTTGGGCTCAGCAAAAACATCTCATGGAAAGGATCAGGAAGGAGAGATATTAATGGTTATGGTGTTTGTCTTCCTAAGTAACATTTATATAGGCTTCTATGGAAGTATCAATTCTTCAGGAATTTGTCAGCAACCATGTGTCTCTTGACTTTTAATGATATATTTCTAAGACTACATCTGGACCTTGGCTCAAACTTGTCTAAGGTCTATGGGTATGGGGATAAAATTGCCTGGTGATGAGACATAATGAATAAATTCCTTGTTTTGCTTTGCTTATGTGTGCGGCTTTATTTCACTTATTAAACTGTCTTTATCTATACCAAAAGTTTGCAGGTTTTGCTCTTCCAATTCTCTCCACCATCCTGCTGTGGGGCAAATTAATAAGCAGCTGAGGTTGTCAACCCACCACACAGGACAACATTAATAGGGCTGATGGATATTTGTGATTTGGCATCTTAGTGTTCAGTTATGCTTGTCAGAGCCAGGCCGAAAACAGTGCTCTGATTTTCACCAGGAATTGCCACATGTGGTTATGCCACTACGTCAACTATACTCTTGCGGTTTGTGCTTTGAAACTTTATTTAAAAAGTGTGTTTCACTCCATGTTTTGGAAATGGGGATAACAACCTGGCAAACCGCTAAAGCTGTCTAATTTAGGCATTACCACCTATCATTATACAGGTCTTTCTTAACAAACCTATATCGTTTTTAAAATACTCCTAGGAAAACTAGTGAATGAGATGGTCCAAGAATACTACCTGGAAATCAGAAGCAAACTTCTGTTAGAAAAAGGAAATTTATGGGAGAACCACCAGAGTAGAAGTTTCCAAACACAGGTGTTGGAATAAATTAGGTGAGACTCTATTTTCTTCATGCAGGAAAAGCCGAATCTTTATTCACCTAACTTATTTTATACAGTTTTCACATACCTCACCTGCAACATCTGTTGGCTGGTAGTTTTCTTACTACTTCATTTGTTGGTGAGAAGGTGATTTGTATGTGTTAAGGTTCAGGTTGTTTACATTTTTCTTCTGTGGGTTCTCATGGAATAGATCTAATATTTATGCAGGTGCATTTATTTTTCACCCAAGAATAGGTTGTTATGTTAACGAACTATTCATACCAAGATTGTTTTCACATGGGAACTTGCAAAGAAATGACAGGCCAGCTGTTGAATTAAAAGAGCAGGCCTGATTTTATGAAGCCTTTCTTTTATAATTTCTTTACCTCTGCAACACGTGAGTTACCTGTATAATATTGAAGTATTATACTATTTTCTCTCTCTCAGCTGAAGAAATACAGAACTCTTCAGTCTATCCTAACAGATCTCATGGTGTGTAGCAGATCCCGAAATATTAATTTTTGAAGATGGGACAGCTGCACAATTACAGGAAATAAGTGGGATAAGAAGCTTGACAAAGAAAATGTAAATTTATGTATGTAAGTTTTGTGGTTGTCACTTTCCAAAAAAGGTGAACTAACAGTGCTCTGCTATTACAAGGTCCATTTCAATGATCAGAACAGCTTTTTAGTTGCCTTATAAATTGTGTGATAATGATCTTAGCTTGGTAGGGATATTGGTTAATTATTCAATGATTAACTGAGATATATTCAACATTTTGAGCAACCATTGCCAATATTTGGAGCTCTCATATGCTGCATCCAGAGTAGCCACTAACTCAGAGCTCTGCGTATCTGCTTAATAATTTCACACAGATGATCCTAAGATGCTTCCTTAGATGAAGAGCCTATTGACTACAGATGGTTAAACCAAACAGTGCAAACATGGCCAAGCAAGAAAAAGAAACAATGAAGGCTGCTTATCACGCAGTGCTCAATTTGTGCTGAGGTCATGTATTCTCTTTTCAAGTGTTCAAATAATATAATTGAGAGTGAACACAACATCTCTGTCCACAGACATCCCAAGAGAAGTAAGTAACATCTATTTCTGGCTGACAAGATTGTCTCACCTTTTCTGATCTTCGACATGGTTTTAACAGCTATTTTTGCAATGTCTAGGGTAGTATGATAAATTACTCTTCATCCTTATCTTCAAGAACTGAAAGACATTTTAACTGGCTACATAATCTCTGGTGTAGTCAGAGAAACTGTAGAAAAGTAGAGCACTCTTGGAAAAAGCATGCTGATATCTGTAGTCTGAGTCCATAGAAGTTCTTCTCAGTTTCTGACCCACTAAACCAGTAACATAAACTATATTGCAGTGATTTGCTGGTTGATTTGTTTATTTACTTGTCAGGGAAAATGTTAACTAATAGAACTCAAGTACAAACTGGTAGAGATAGAAAACCAGTCTAGAAAACTAACCTCAAACCCTAATTGGTGTGAGTATCCTTATGGGGATAATCTTCAGGAGCATCATTGCTCCCAAGGGGAAGATTCATTTTCTCAGGTTATTAATAAAGCAATAAACATATTGCTCCTTAATTAATTAAAAACATTAATATGTTAATGTGTATATATTGGTTTTTGATTATATGTTTGAAAGCTTACATGTGGACCTGGTCTGAAATTTTTCCATGTCTGTGGGTACAGGTACCAGGTAGAATCAAATTTCAGAAAGCTGAGAATTAAGTGATGAAGAAAGTCTAAAGATCAGGGGTAGAATTGCTACCAATACTAAATTATAGAGATACTATATAATAAACAAAGATAATACTGTCTTTTTGTCCATTGTGGTATGCTAAATTGAAGTTCTGCCTTGATACAAAAAAAGATGTATTATCCTTAACAAAAAATTCTTTGTTATATTTTTGTCCTGTGTTTGCAAGGATACCCATTGTCACACAGAATAAACTTCTCAAATTTTGAGGTTGAATTTTATAGCAAAATTAGAATTTTTTCACACATAGAAAAAAGAATGACAGGCACAGTTTTTTTTATTGCATTTTAATCCAATAAAGATTTCTACAAACTCTGTAATTTATTTTTTATTTAATTGTCATATGTGGTCACCACTTTTTAATTTTCTGACCTATAGCATCACAAGCAGCTCCTGAATCACTGACAACTAAATAAGATCATGACTGCAGCATTCTACTAAGACATCTTTACTTTCATTCAAATTGATATGTAGGAATTGCACTCAAAGAAAACTAGTAAATATTAGATTTATCCTTCTGCAACACATGTGGATGCTTACATGCTATTGTACTCAAGATGAAAAAAGGAAGTATAAATATTCCAACAAATAAGTATTTCCAAGAGATGTAAATTCATAATAACATTTTCAGAATCCCTGGAAAATGGGGAGCAAAATGAAGTTTGTAGTGATTCATAAAGTAATTCAGGATACTCTGGAACAAGACCATGCTAGTCTGTGGTGAGCCCAAGCATTTTCTGCAATACAATGTCTATTAAGTGTTTAACTTTACCATTGTTTCCAAAAAAACAACAAAAAAAGAAGAAGAAAAGGCACTGCACTATAAGGGGTTTTTTTCTATATGATATAGAGGAACTTCAACATTTCAGACACTTTGTTTTAAATTTGATGGAATCAACTGGCAGCATTAGTTTGTTACTAATTAGAATCTTGGACTAGTTCTAGAACTAATTTTGTAGGGAGAGTAATTTCAGAGCCAATAACATCAAGAAGGTATCATGTCAGAAACATTCTTTTTAGCTACTCTATCAACTGTCATTAATCAAAAGTTTGCATTTGGTCAAACTTTCGAACATCCAAGTGGCACTGAGTCTGTTCAAACAACGAACAGTTTCTCAAAAATTACTTGTAGAAATACACATATCAACTGGTATTTTAGTTTCCACTTTCTTTCAAGCAAAAATCATGTTTTGATACTCTTATCCTACATAAAGGTATTAAATCAGAATATTCTATCTACGCATCTTCCAATGCAAAGCAAAATTTCCAGTTATTGTTGTGGACATTGGAATCTCTCCCTTTAATTTAAAATTAATAGACAAACATAACAATAGATAAGATTAAACAGATATTTGTGCAACCCTTTCCCCCAACAAAAAAGTGGCAATAACAGAATGAGAAAAAAATCTTGCAAAAGTTTTCTTTTTGTTATTATTACTTTGTTTTATGGAATAACTAAATGACAATTGGAGTGGGTGTCCCTTTACCTGAGGCACAGAATTTTACAGATTTCTTCCTAAATAACCCTCTACTGATATGGCTGCTAGATTAAAAATCAATTTCTACCCATTCTCATAAAGCAATAGCTTTAATTAAAGAGTAAATGAGAGGCATTTGGATCATAAAAATATCAATAAACTCTGCTGAAGGTAAGAATGTTTTCCATACTTTTTCAGTTCTCTAAAGCGAAAAAAGCATTTCAGTACATTTCAGTATATATTGTCATTAACATTCCTTGTCTTTGGCCTTTATCAAAGTATTAGAAGACTGAATAATGTAAGTCCTTTCTATATGAGGATCGCTTTCCCTCTAGAATGGTTGAGAGATGATGTTCACCAGGTTTTAAATGGGCCAAATTATAGTACTTCTGCAAATCCCTTGGGAACCACTCCTACTTTGGGAATTCTCATTGCTAATGCCTACTTTTTTTTTTTTCTCACTACAAAATTTTAATTGAATGATTTATCCACACTACCATCAGCATGTGGAAAAAAAAATTATTTTCCATATAACTGAGTATCAGGTAATATTTTTTTTTATGACAGGGTGGATGATCACACTTTTAAAAAGAAAAATCACTAAAGAAGTTGCATTAAAAAAATAATCTATTGATAACCAACTATCCAAAGCAGAAACCATACTAGAATTACACACTCTGTCCTATGGGGATGTCTGATCCTTTAAAAGCCTTTAAACAGGTAGCCCTTTCTATCTCAAAGTTCAGTCTCTTCTTCAGACTTCCTAAGAACCATAAATTGCCTACTTAAAGATCTTGTATCCACTCAGGTGAGCTTTGATGAGCTTCACAGTAGCCCAAGGTCTATCAAAAAGAAAGATAAATATTGAAAGGAAAGCCAGGAGCTCAACTAAATTATTCTCTTTTCATTCACAATCTCCCTAGGTTAATATTTTTCTTCCAGATTCATGGCAACCTTCTAAGCCCCCTGTACACGGGAGGGCAAAGGCTATCTCTGGAAAAAGTGTGATTGTACAGAAAGATGAGGCAGAGACCAGAAGGATGCTGGAGAGTGAAGCCCTATTTCCTCTCCAGCTGTGTGAATGTGC
>VWZV01015479.1:1176-71649 GCA_013397155.1 Irena cyanogastra
TTACTAATTCTTTTCAGAGAAGCTGAAAATTTTATTTTAAAGATGTGTGAAGTGTGAATCACAGAAAAAGCTACACATCTGTGGAGAATAACAGTTTGAATAACACCTTCATACTTTATAGCTCTTCTCTGCTAAAAAAAAATCAAGGCAAAGAAGGAAGAATTTGAGTATATATCTATCATTGCACTGACTTTGATGGAATATTTGCGATTATCCTTGTTTATGCTGCCGTGACTTTTTGATATCAGTTTGTGCTTAAGATAGTTGATCTCTGGGGCAAAACTTTTTTCTTCTGTGAGTATGCAACTGCTGATGAATTTGCTTCAGGACAATCAGAGCTAATACCATTTAAAACCAGTTTTGGTCTCTCTATTCTATAACTAGTTCTAGTAGCTACAAAAGCTTTTAAATAACTGCTAAGCAATGAGTGATTTTGTGTGTACACTGGGACTCCAGGAACATCAGATGTGAGCACCATGTTTAAAGTAATAATCAACTACTTTCAGCTGTGTGCACACATACACAAAGTTCTATATTCAGTCATAGTATGTTGGAAGCAGATAAAGTGGGGAAAGAGGATTGCTGAAGAAATAGGTTATGGAGCGTTAGGCATCTTCATCTTCAGAAGAATGAGTTGTGTGCCGGTTAAAGCATGACATTATGGTACCAATAATGGTACAAGTGCAGCTTGTTGCCAAATTCATCTTTCAGAAAATTTGTGTTAAATGCCAATTGGTTACTGAAATTCTCTTCTGATTTTGTTCACTTACTGAATTTTTGAGAGGAGCTGTAAGATAAAAGGAAAAGGAAAAAACCCTAGATTAACAGCCTTGGAAATAAAATCTCTGTTGGGCAAGTATGGTCTTAAAAGACTGCACTGCAAATGACTTTTACTAGTTATACAGAGGAGTTCATTACTAGTCTGCTTCATATTGAAGTAATTTGATACTTTTTTATATGATAAAGGCTTTAGTCATTGGCAGAGGACTTGTGTTTCACTTTAAGTCACAAAAATAATTGTAGCAGTAATTGCATTCAGTTATGACTAGTTTCTCACTCAAAGTATCAGCTGAAATCCATCCAGGCCATTGATGATTCATGTGGAAACAGGTGCCTTCCTTTAACCTAAATTATTATCTAGTGCTGCAGTGTGGTCCTTAACTGTTAGATGTGGCCTCTTTCAGTGGATTCTCTCAGCTTCTTCTAAAACGCTGAGGAATTATCTAATGTGAAAGGTTGAAGAATGAAAAGTAGTTACAATGTTTCTGAGCCTCTTTGTGAAAGCCGGTGGGGTGGGTGTTTAGAGGGATAAAGAGGTCATCACTGGATTTTCTTCAGTGGCTGTATTTTGACTTAAAGAAGTTAAATATGAGTTTAGGGAGTGAGGCAATGAAAATGGCATTTGAAGGATAAGCTGCTTGGTTCATTTTCAGAGGTGTCAGTTTCACAGAGAGCTAGAGCTCTGGGGAACAGAGCTGCAGTTCCTTTAAAAAAATCCCTGAGGTAATGTTGGGAGTGATACACTAGGAAGTGATATGTTTTCTGCTTTACACATTGAGTTGTCTGCAGTTTGTGCCTATTAAGCCTCTCTTCTTTGCTCTTACATCTCAGTATTTTCTTTCATGTGCATTTTTAATGAGTTGTTGCTGTTGTTGGATGTATAGAGTATGATCCATTTTTACCTTAAGGAGTAAACATCTTTTATGTTTTATTAGGAATTTGAAGAATTTAACAGGAGGTTGAATGATGTGTCTAAGAGAGTCCGTATTCCACTGCCAGTCTCCAACATCCTTTGGGAGCACTGCATACGCTTGGCCAATAGAACTCTTGTGGAAGGGTAAGTATTTATGAAAGTCTCGCTTTTGGGTAAGTATGTCTATAATGATAATGTTTACTTTATAGAGTTAAAAGTTCTAATTTTATAGTGTCCTTGTGAGTTCATGTGCTTTTGGGGATCCTAAAAATTATTAGTGCTTAACACACTCCTTAGCAGTTGTTTCACACTCTGATGCAGCATTAAGCCTAAAGTCTTTATCCTAGATACTGCTGAGGAATGACACTGAATGCTTTACTGAAGCATTTGAAAATACAGTACTTTTTCAAAGAAACTTCTGTATGAAAATTATCATTTCCTAGCAGAGCAAAAAAGGAAGTTACAATATAATAGTAGTACTTCCATGGTGATGCCATTTATCTTTGCCAGGAAGAAAGATGGAGTTATCAGCACTGTCAGTTTTCTTAAAGTAGCCATGGAACATGATTTTCCCAAATTCATCAAGAACAGAGATGTCTTAGTTGGCTTGCTCAAGCACCCTAGTCAGGAACCTACACCTTGCTCATCCCTTTTTCTTGTAATCAGTGTCCCAGTCTTTTCAGATTCCGTTTTGTAGCCTGAGTGTTCTAGACTTTTCATCCCCTGCATTTATTTTTATGGTTTTGTCTCCCTGGTACATATGACTGGGCTCTTACCAGAACTTCTGCGTCATAGAATATGTGCTGTCTTCCACTCCTTCTACATGTTTCCATACTTCTTTCCTGGTTATCTTTAGCCATTTCACTCCCTACTACCTATTTTACTTCTTTCCATCCCACTCTCCTGCTGTCTGCTCTAAATTAGGACCTCAACGTCCTTCTCCAAGTGTTAGCTGCCTATAGAGAATAATCAGCTTCCACTGCTTCCATAAAGCCATCATTTTTTCATCTCCTGCCCGTTTTTTTTCATGCCATCATCCTTTTGCAGTCTCTAGAGAGATCAGTTTCATGTTCAGGGTAACTAACATTCATCCATGACCTGTCTCTTGCTTCTCAATTCCTTCATGTAACATGTGGCCTATACAACTAATTTTCCTTTTTAAAATTTTATTTTCTGCTTATCATGCCTCAAATAAAAAGAAGTGAAACAAAGGCCTGTCTCTTCTGCTGTCCGTTCCCCTTACCTTTCATGTTGATAACACTGTCAGTCACTATCAACCTCCTCTACCTCAGCCTTTGTGTATGTTTTCAACTTGTTTCCTTTTCTTATGTTACATCTCATTAATCTTCTGTGGCTTCAGTGTTCATGAACCATTTAATCTTTAGCTCTGAAAATCGTCACTCATATGTCTTGCTCCATGCTGCAGTTTAGGTTCATGTTTGTGACTTACCATGAAACTTTGACCTTTACTTTTGCCTAAGCCTAAGCAGGTTGGACTAGGAATGCTTTCCTGATATAATTTGTCCTGTACCATTTCTGAGAGTGTAAAAATCTTCTCCCAAATATTTGCCTGTAATTTCTTATTCTTGGCCAGTTCTGTTATTTTTACATACCTTGTAGGTTCTTTTCCCACTGTGGAAAGGGAAGGAAGGTGTTCTGAATAGCTGACTCTCTGAATTCGTAACTTCTTTTATCTCTGAATTCAGTGAGTGTCTGGAGTTAAAAGCCATGAAGGAGATGTTTCTCATCGAGTCAACTGAAATTGCTTTCATCAGGCTCTTCACTGAATGAAGAATTACCTCCCCTGAAGTCAGATATATCTTTCTTTAAATTTTGTCCTTCCCTGTCTCCTCGTTCTGTGTTCTCTCCTGTTTCCTAGCTGGCTTCTTGAGCCTACTGAAAACCATCTGCTAGTCTTCTATGAAGCTCCAGAGGACTTTTGCCTTGGTCCTCTCTCTTTTTGCCTCTGTTACTTTTGCATTCTGCAAATTCTTTCTGTGCACCAACTCTAAGTGTGAAATTTCTTTATATTCTTAATCTGATCTTGCTGTTTTTCCAGCTTCCAGCTGCATGTTTCTGCTGCCTCTTTTGCATCAAAGCTAATAATCTAGGGAATGTATAATGATTAGGATCAACTTCGTGAACCAGTGAAAAACTGAGCTTATTTTAGATTTGGTGGAGGGGAGGAGTGAGACAGGGTTGTCATTTGTGAGAGCAACTGGTGGATGAGCAGGATTAAGTCTCTCAAGTCACTATGCCCCCGACCCTGTACACAGTTGAAATTTGTGTTCTTAAGGGCCTTTCAGTGTCATTTCCTTTGATCTTGACAAATGCAGTTCAAATGCATTTGAAGAACTGCAAAGATCGTTTTCCTTGTTTGTTGCCTATCACCCCACTGTGATCCTTGCTAGTATTACCCTGCCCTTAAACTCATCTACTGTCTCCTCTAACCTGTCACTAGTTTGCTGTCAACCTGTTCTCATTAGATCATCAACTTCTCAGAGAGATGAGCCAGTGCTGCCACTCTTTATCCTCTGGTTGCTGTGGCTGTTTTTGAACAAGTAGCTTTGTTTCTTTGCTGCTACCACTTGGTGCAGCCAGCTCCTGGTGACCATTCCTAAAGCTGCTGTGGTACCTTTCAGACTCCAGATCTGGTCATGATCACTTGAAACCACTGTCCAGTGTGCTAATTAGCATTGGTTTAATTTCCTCTAACTTACAGTAAGTTGTTCAGTGTAGGATTTTTTGTGGCTTTTGGGTGAGGAAGGTGTGATTTTTCAAAGTATCACTGGGTACAGTGGGGTTCTGTTCGATGACTGGGCTAAAATGTGTTATACTAATGCAAATAAAGCTCTGCAGACATCCTAAGAGAAATTCTTGTCTGCTCCTAAGAGGAATTCTTGTCTGCTTTTGACTTAAAACCATAATTTTGCTCCTCCTCAAGGTTCAAAAAACTAAGTTACCTTTGAGAAGCAAAATGAATTTTTATTTCCTTCTAAGTTCTGCTTTGCACTGTTTCTCTTTTTAGTTATGCCAATGTAAAGAAGTGCAGCAATGAAGGACGTGCCTTGATGCAACTGGATTTTCAACAGTTCTTAATGAAATTAGAAAAGTTAACAGACATTAGGCCTATTCCAGATAAAGAATTTGTGGAGACCTACATTAAAGCATACTACCTGACAGAAAATGACATGGAATCCTGGATAAAAGAACATAGGGTACGAGTTAAATTTGCATTCTTTCCCACTCTATTGAGAAAATTCACCCTGATGATAAAAACATGCTAACAACTATAAATAAGCAATCCTTCTATGTGTTCGAAATGAATATAGGCATATATATGTATATTTTCATTTATTATAATGAAACTTAAATAGGAAGCAGTATAAACATAAATGTAAATGTATGTGTGCATGTACGTGTTCATTTTTATTGTATGAAGTTAGTGCATGTTTGAACTGGTTCAACATCTGATGACTGGGGAGGATGACTAAGCCAGTCACATCTGCCTATTGTATCAAAAAGTGTAGAGAACTAGAGCAGAGGGGAATTGAAAACATTTGTGAGCTCTTCGGAATATGCCAAAGTGCACAACTGGATCAAGAATTACGTTTTGGGATCACACCCAAAACGTAATGTAGGTTTTGTATTTCCTTTAGGAGTGGATTGCTTAAACTAAGTTGTAAGGCACGATAGAGAAGAGTCATTGTTTTTTCTTTCTTCATTTGATAATGCTTAATCAGCATTTCTTGCTGAGATAATTCTGTATTTGTGTTTTGAAAACATTCAGATGCTTTCACTCTAGCATGAACTAACAATTATAACAGATCTGTGTAAGTAATAGTCACATGCTATTGGAGATACCTGTCTTTGAACTAGAAAGTCTTTTTAAAGTGAAGCCCTTGGAATCCGTATTTTGGGATTACTTTACTAGAAATGGAGGAAAGAAATATGTCTTTGATTGAATTTTCCTTGTATTGCCTGGAGCCCCAAGAGAGATTGTGAGCTATGGGGTTTGATGACCTACAGGGAAAAACTCTTTTTTACAACACATTGGTGGAAGCTGTGTTTTGGATGGTGTTAAGACATAAAGGTAATACTGGCAAATATGGTGTTTTCACAGGTGTTAAGAATTGTTTTCCTCACATTTTTGAAATTTTTTCCTCCTTTATCATGTACTGAAATCAAAATCATTTGGAGACTGCAGACAGAAGCATTTAGGAGCTTATTGGAAATGATAAGTCAAAAAAATAAAGATAACCAACATTAATCACAGTTTGTTAAAAAAAAGTTTTTGTGTTGGTAGCTTAACCATTTGCATATGTTTTTCCCACCAAGCCTCCCCAAGAATGGAAAATGCATTAAAAATTGATTTATATACATGTTCACAGGATTACTTTATGTGAGCTCTTTCCAGTACTTTTAAAGTCGTAAGCATTTTCCATTATAAGCCACCATGTAGCAAAATACAGTTTCATCCTCTGCCTCAACTATGAAAACTATCCAGACATGACTGAACTACAGCTTTAAATCTCCCCTGTGTACTGACGTTTCTATCAATTGTAAAATCCACACTGAGTGTGTCTGCATATTTTAAAATTTTCTGTCTTTGTCTGGTGTTTTATTCTGCCCTAACATGATCTGCTTTTGTTTACCAGGAATATTCCACTAAGCAGTTGACCAATCTGGTGAATATTTGTCTGGGCACCTACATCAACAAAAAGGCAAGACAGAAGCTGTTAGCTACCATTGATGACACAGACAGGCCCAAGAGATAACTGGAGAAAGCTGCTTTCTTTCTGACTTGTACCTTTTTCTGTTCATGTGAAGCACGCAGACATTTCTCTCATGGACTAATGACAGCATTAGAAATGTTGTGCATGACCTTTCTTAGCAACATTGGAGGCACTCTGAAGTGACAATGTTCTAAAACATGACTTTTTCTGACTTTTCTAATCTGTAGAATTCTTTTCTGTTATATTTCTTTTTTCTCCTTTCTTTTTTTTTTTTTTAGTTACTTGCCCTTTTTAAAGGGCCACTGTGTATCATTGATGAACTATATGTTTTGCAAAAGTGTATACTGTAAGTAAAATCAAAATCAGAGAGAAACACATTGGCTTAATATATCATTGATGCTCTTTTTAAATAAAAGGGCTACTTGAAAATATTATTTCTTTCCTCCCTGCTTTCACGTTCAGAAATTGTGCTGTATTATAGTCCAGTGTAAAATGGAAGGATATGTATAATAATTTGATCTATGTATCCTGCATGTGGATTAAGAGTGCAGATCAACTAAGTACTCTCATGTTAAAGCCCATCATCTTCATATGTATTTTAAAATGTCTGTTTATTTCAGAATTAATTTAGTCATATCAAAATGATTGACTTCAGATTAATAGAAGATAATAAACATTGTATGCTAATATCATTTGTTTATGAGACTTTGTTTTTCCAATTCAACAATGCAAAATGTCAGCAATAAATCCAGGGAATTGGAGTAAAGTTTTTCTAACTGAAGTTTTGGATTGATACTAAGATAATCTTCCTGATTCCTGCTTTGCTGTAGACATCCTGACTGATCTTGAGCAAAGTAAAACGGCTTGACTGCATATGTGCCCTGGAAATCAATTTGGCAGAGCATCACTGACTTCACTGAAATTTTCAGGTTTACCTTTGGTTTTCAGTATGTAAAGTTTCAGGAATTTTATTTTTTATTGCATAATCAACTTTCTGGATTGCTCAGACCATTTTAAGTGAAACTTTAAGCTAATAGGTAAAATAAATTACATAGGCTGCAATCCAGTGGTGTGTACAACATGCTAAATTCTCAGTTTGGGATTCATACTTGCCATACTTGCCACACTTTAATTCAGACATGAGGGAACCAGGAGTTAGTGAATATCTCCAGTAATGCCGTGACAGAAAGTTGCCCCATGGAGTCATCGTAATTGTTCTTTTCTTTGGCCTAATTTCCTCTTCAGAAGTGTACTGAGCATCATTGTGAGAGTTTACAGAAAGCCTGTATACCATTTTAGAAGAATGATAGAATTTAAATTTCAAACATTGACTGTGTGGTGTTCAGCTTCCTTGTTTATCTATCTTTTAAAGGAAATAAGATTTAAAACAAAATTTAACACTGTTCTTTATTGACCATGCTGTCTTGCCTAGTTCCGTTTAAAACTTGCTTAGTGGTTTGTTGCCATATATGTTGAAGCTGAATCACTTCTAGCCTCATTAAAAAGGTGGTACAAGTGAAAGTGTGGACTTCTGCGTCAGCCTGTCTGCCCTGGAGTCAAATCCTGAGTGAGAGCTCTTGGAAGAAACAGAAACATATTGGGGACTATTAGTGTAAAATATCTTTCCATTTGCTTCTCTCAGATGAACTAAGAAATTCAAATATCTTTACCAGAGCTTTGGTGAGCTGAACACATTTAATTTCTCCTGAAGTGCTTAGGTCACTGTAATTTTAGTGCTTACTAGAAGGTAGAAGTATAATCATTGGAATGCAAAGTCAAGGTGAACAATTGCATGAACCACAGTCAGTAGTGATTTTTTTTGTAGTATATGTATAGTTTGACTTGTTGTTTTTAAGTAAGCCCCCAAATAAAAGAATGTGCAAGAAGCAGTGTTAAACCTATGCAACAGCTGTATGATCTTCATTCATATATGCCTCAGAAATCATTATATTTTCCACAGGAACTTTTCCTTGCTGCCCAGGATTGATGCCAAGCAGGAAGCCACATAGCTAAATGTCCTACATACATTCTTAGATCCATATTTTTAGGTTGCCCTGTGTGAAATCAGGTATTAGACTCAGTAATCCTTGTGGGTCCCTTCTAACTCAGAATAGTCTATATATTGCTTGGTTCTGACTGACTAATGAAGCTAAGTTTTCACTGAGTGCTGAATTGTTATCTCACTAAGGATATGTTTGGTAGTTTCCATCCTCTGATATGAGAATTTTTTATAAACCATTGATTTTTGAGCATCTCTGTGCATGTGTTCTCCTCTGCAATGCCTCTTATACTGCTTTTTCTGCAGTAGAGAATATAGCTTAAATATCCATTATATTTTAGAGGAGTATTTTGCAAAACTTTAGTAATAGAAGAAAATTACCTTTGGTCTCCAAGAAGACTGACCAGCAGTGCAGAAGTGGGCATCTGTCAATCCTTCTTTAGCCTGATGAAGACTTTAAATCCTGGTGCCCAGAAAATAAGTCCTCTGAGATTTGTCAAAATCACCTGGAACACAGGTGAGCAGTTTTCAAGTGTCTGGTTAGGCAAAGCCTGTACCTACACTGATCAGCACACAACTGGCTTTTTTACTGTCAGCTTCTCTCAGTTTTATCTCATGGTGACACTGTTCTTCCAAAAAGCAAGGAACTGGGCCAAAACCAGCAGGAAGCCAGCTGATTGTGTGTGTGGCCCTGATGTATGATTGAGGTCCTTGCTTTGGTATAGGTTCAATTATTCCAAGCAGATGGGAAAGACCATCTTGGATCATCAGTGCGTCAGCTGATGGGATAGTACACAGAGCAGCCCCTGGAGGTGTGAATTCTAATGCTCATCTGGGTAGGCACATGGATGTTCCATCATTTCAGGCAAGTAGCTACATTTTCAGGTTATTGGCTGTTCTGGGTTCCATTTTTCCCACATGGCTGAGAGTCTTCCCATGTGTGCAATAAAAACATGGCTCACTTCTGGTCTTCAGTGGGAAAAACTAGGCCCTGTCCAGATCTGCTTAGCAAGCCCTGGATGTGGGGTGTAGATTACAGCTTATGTTCACTGAAAGAACAGCGTCCCGTCTCTGCCCTTATCCCCTTAGGGGACAAAAGAGGATGAGTGATCAATGGCTGCCTCAAAGCTTCTGTGAAAGGTTTGCATTCCCTCTTAATTTTTTGCAGATGTAAATGTATGTCTTGTGATAGATACCAAATGCAAAGTGGATGTGAGTTGTGCTCTTCGCTTGTTATTGTGTCACAGAATGCTTAAAACTATAAGGATCCCCTCTTCTTACTGTGAAAGTGATCTGTTTGGGGTTTTCTTCCTGTTTAAGACCTGCTATATTGTAAATGACACAGATGGAGATGGTCCAAAAAATACAGATTTATTGTATTTTTGATGGTATCTATTTTATTTTTAACCACTGTTTGAAATGGCTTAGCATGGAGGCTGAATGTTGTACCGACAGTGGGATTATGGTGCAAATATGGAAATAATGCAATTTGCAAGCAGCAAGGTTTCTGTGCTTGCTGGCTATTTAAGGATATTTGTGAGTGTGTTGTTTTTGCACTGCCAGAGCTGGTTTTCATCACAGCAGAGACTTGGTTTTTAACAATCTCCTGTTCATCCATGAGATCATGAAGTGTTATGTGGAACAGCATCTTTAAGTAATACTCAGGGCTTCACAAACACGTTTTGGTTTTTTTAAAGTAGGCATAAATCCATAGCATGCCATATGATAAAATATGTGTCTGAGAAACAAAATGATGAGTAACCTTGGGTTTTGTGTTGTGGATCCAGTGCTTAATTTTGTGGAGTATTCTGTGCAGTCCCAGAGACTTTACATGTATGAGCTAAATTAAAAATGGTTGTATGTGAACTTATCTTGAGTCTGCTTGGCTGTTCTGCTATAAAAAAAAAAATCTCTGCAGTATACCTCAGCTGTGCTGGTTTAGTCTGGAGCTCTGGATACATACATGAAAAGAAAACCTACCTTCAGAGCAGA
The DNA here is from genome assembly GCA_013397155.1 of Irena cyanogastra. Taxonomy (NCBI): domain Eukaryota; kingdom Metazoa; phylum Chordata; class Aves; order Passeriformes; family Irenidae; genus Irena; species Irena cyanogastra. The sequence continues at coordinate 11,597 of VWZV01015479.1, forward strand.
GATGTACAGATCTGTGTTTGTGGGTTATCTTACACAGATTTCAATACTGTCCGATTTAAAGTTGTCAAATAAATGTGTTGATCTTTGAAAAACAGTATACAAGCAAGCTGAAGATCTAGGGGAAGAGAGGCAGGGAGGTACCTCTTGTCACTACGGACAAAATGAATGATCAGATGTGTAAAATTACTGCAGGTATTTCTGGAGATCTTTTTTATAAATAAATCCAGAGTTTGTACCTGTATGTATCTCCTGCCCTATATCGCTAGCAATTTTTATTCATACGTAGAAAGTCATCCCATTCGTTGTATTCCAGTAAACAATAAAATAGAAATGTTACTTGAGCCTTAAAATGAAAAGGATCCTGGTACAGGAAAATTATCCTGGGGCTGCTATCTGAGAGCTGCAGGGATGGCATGTGGAATATGCACCATAAGTTTGTGTTCCTTGAAATTCATCCTTATATTATAATGTGAATATGTACACAAACAGAGCTTTGTGTGCAATGTAAGGGACTACAAAAAAAGAATGGTAAAATTGAACAGCAAGCCACATGCTACTGGTTTCTCTGCTGTCATTGACACTGACACTGAAGCGTGGGTGGGTAGTGCAGAGGTGTTTCCGTGTGGGAGTAATGGGTGTCCATTGAGGACAAGGTCATAATGTGAGTTGGAATTCTGAGCTTGGAGTGCACCCGAGTTACCATTCTGCTGCCACTGCCTGTGTGTGGTCTGCAGGAAGCACCATGTGAGCCTGCTGGGGAGGAGCTCCAGCACAGCCCAAACCCCTGAAAGCAGGTTGGAGACTTGGTGGGGCATGTTGCTCTTGTCTTTAAGGAAAAGCTCGTGGATAGTCATGCTTGCTGTCCTCACTGCTTGGGAGGATACCTGTTTCTGACGCAGAGCACTCCTGGGTCAGGGCATAGGTGGATCAAGCTGAAATGCAGTGGAAGGGCACCGTAGTGAAAATGTAGCTTGCTCTGGGAGAGCTTGCTGTCCTCTTGAAATCTCGGACCACAATAAATGCAAGAATTATGATGCCTGATGCAGTTATTAGCACAGTACCAAGCATCTGTGAGTTTTCAGGACCATTTATTTCCAGAAGTGTCGGAAAATGTCATTTATGTAAATGAGTTTGACCTGGGGCTAATTCCTGGCCCTGAGCTGCTAGTTCAGCTGTCTCTTCCAGCACAGTTATAATATTTAAGCATCTGAATGTTCCAACCAGCTGAGTGGTCATGGGTGGTTTATAATGTGCTACATTTCACTAGAGAAAATATTTGCCATGACTATAGTGGGGTGTCAATGGCTGTAATGCCATTAGCCCTGCCTTCCTCCCTTGCAGATGCAGCCCAGTGCTGTGCTGATGTCTCTGCTGGCATTTCCTTCTCAGACCTTTATGCTGAGTTCTGTTTATTTTTATGAGGTGTTTACTTCTGCCTTCAATTGCTCAAAACGTCTGTGGTGAGATGCAGGGCTCTGGGTGATGCACAAGTGCTTTTGCCTTTTTGCCTTGTGTGCTAGGAGAGCTCTTGATGTTTGTGGCTACCCTGGCCGGGAGAAAGGATGCCCCCGTGGGAACACCTTAGAACTACTGCATACCGCAGCAGCCAGGTCACAGAGTCATCCTGAGCTTTGATTCAGGTTCTGCTCTGTCTCAGTGCCTGATGTGGAGAAGTTTGTTATACTTTTCTGTTCTTTACTCCCCTAGGTGTAGAGGAAATGATATTATCTATGGCATTTTGTGAGGTGCTGTTAGGCCATGGTTCCATAGGCACAAGCTGTACTTCTAGCAGCCATTGGTGACTTAACCCTGGGGAAGCTGTTTCTTTTCACAGGGTAGCAATAGGCAAGCAGCCAACGTGGATCACATTTTTATTTTCTTTGAAGCTCAAGTTATATTTCTTAAGGTACTGAGTTAAGACCTAAATACCAGAATTAATATGCACAAAAAGCTAGACCAGGAGATACAAGGACAGTGTAGATGAGATTTAAGATCTTGTTTGCTCATAAGAAAATTAGGACATAAAATTCTTGACCATTTATTTTTTTTACAATTTTTTTTTTGTAAAGCCCATATCTGAAACTCTTACAAATGAGATAATCAGGTAAAGAGATTGGGGAAATTTTTTTCTATGCCTATCCATGCTTTTTAAGATCTATGTCTTCAATAATGGGAACTGATGGGATAATACCTCTAGAGACTTTTTTTTGAGACAGTAAATTGATTAGCTTTGGTTGCCTGGGTGGGTGTGCAGACTCTAAGCTGGTAGGCTCTGTTGAAGATTCTGTATGATTAGTTCCCATGAACTTGGGTGCTCTTATCTCATGTCTTTAGGTTGAGAGTCATTTCTGTATTATATTTCAGTTTTCTGCATTTGAAAGGAGGGAATTGTATGAATAATTAAAACACATTAAATAACCTCTAATGAATGGTCAGTAAAGCTGGGGATTGGACTGAGTGACATGCATGTGGGACATTTGAACTGTACTCTTTGTCGGGATGAGAAAAAAATCTTGAAGTAGATAAATAATTTTCTGGGGGTCAGTATGTGCCTATATCACAACCTGAAAAATAGAACTATAATAATCTCTGGGGTTATCTGGTACTTTATGATGAACCTTTCTGCTCTCACTATTTCATAAGGTCACTGAAGGATTTTCAGACTGGGCTCTTCTACTCTGTACTCTCACATGTTTTCCTGAAAATGGAATACTGTTCATATTTGCTATTTTATAAACATTGATTTCTTAGGAAAAGAAAATTACAAAAAATGCAGAACACTGGGCTTCTTTAAATGTTTTATTAATATGTTTACCTTGCTTTACTTATACAGTGTGGAGGAGAATAGACATTAAAGCATTAGCTTCTTTTTGCACATAACTGACAGGTTAATTTTTGGCATTTTTTTTCTTTTGCATTCTACTGCACACTGCAAGACCAAAAAGAGCACAGTAATGGTCAGTGGGAGTCTGGGGGGGAGCTCTTTCCATGGGCATCACTTCCAACTTACGTGAGTCTTGCCATCAGCACTCAGGAGCTCCGGTCGTGGACACCATCATCACCCTGCTGGGGTTCCAGTTAAAATATGGAATTAATGATTTCTGTTGCCTCAGTAGGGCTTGAATCTGAGAATAACGTAGGTTGCAGCCAAGTCTGGCTGATCTCCGTTGGCTTGTGTATGCCCACAGCACAGAATCCCACTCACTCCTCCTCCCAAAGGGGTGCCAGGTCACCCAGTGGAGATGCCTCTCTCCCCTCTCCCCAGAGACTAACCCCAAGAGCACCTTCTGTCGAGATAGCCAGGTTAGCACTGGTGTCAGCTAGGCTGGGACATCAGCCCTTGGAGTGGAAAGGAGAATCCAGCCCTGCAATTGTTGAGGTGTTGAGCCACGCCTCCATGGGACCTCTGTGACCTGCATCGTGCCACCCATCCCAACTGTCTGGATCTTCCAAGAAGAGGGCTGGAAGTGGTGGGGGCAGCCAGCCAAAGAAAGGTTGGGAGAAACTGGGCAAAAACCCCAGGCTGGATGACAAGGATCCAGGGGCTGGTGACCAGAGGAGACTTGACTGCCAAGAAAAGAAATCTTCTGGTTTGTTTTGCTGCCTTCCACATGCTGTTGAAGAAGCGGAGCAGCCACGCAGAGGGCTGCCTCTCTCTCGTGGGGTCAGAAGCTGTCACAGCGCCCAAGGAGGACATTCCTCCTAATGAAATTATCAGCCAGTCTGTGCTGCCTGCCCTTTGTGTTAGTGGAGTTTGAATTAGGCCATTGCTCTGAAACACCAACGTTTGTTTGGTAGTGACAGATGAGGAGATGCAAATACAATCAAAGGAGAAATTAATCTGATCTGGTTCATCTAATCTTGGTTTTAATGGAATGCTCCAAGGAGGCAGTAGGGACTTGCCTTTCAGCATGTGCTGGATCTTGGGCTCTGGCTACAGAAGCATTTCCATGCCAGCCCTGGAGCAAGGCTGACCGAGGGTATCTGCAGGGTCTAGGATGTAGAGTGAGATAAGTAGCCAGGCTGCAGGCTGAACAGTCACCACCTTGCAGAGACAGTATTTTCAATATGTTCCTGGACTGAAGAGAGAAACAAATGGTAAAAATGCCACTACACAATGGATGACTTTTTATATTGGTTTTGTGGTGATCAGATTCAGGACTAAAGCAATGAGGGACCAGAGAAATGCAAAATGCTCTGCACGTTTGACAGAATCTCCCATTACCTACCCCAATATATGGAGAGGAGTAGGAGGACAACTGAGCAAAGTGGCCTCTCTGTCACCTGCCGTGGAGAGGGAACAATAACTCTTCTAGTTCCTCCCCTCTGACCTGTTAATTCAGTCTTCAGTTTTTCATGTTAATCTCTAATAATTATTTTGTATTCAAACCGATTGAATGAAAATGAAGAATATATTGAACAGTTTCTTCTAGAAGGTGTGGAAAACATTGTGCTTATGTAAGCACTCATTCTTCATTGCACATTAAATACCTGCCTGGGTATCAGTGAAAAGTCATTTGCAAGGCTTGGTGTATGTGTATTGTCTGTTGTTTAGAATGCCTATTTTGTGAAAATAAGGCTGGTCCAAATAATTGGGTGTAATGAAGAGGAATATTTGTGGGCACAGTATTTGTGCTATGAAAAGACTGAATGCACTTTGGAAGAAGAGTTAGAATTTCATCCCTCCCATTGCAGTCTCTAAGAGTAAGATAATCTGAAAAGGAAAGGGACTACTCTGACAAATTGCTTTTATTTTTGCTTCTTGCAGTAGCTCACGGACAAAAGACAGACTGTTTTTTTGATGCATTGTGTCAGATCATTCTCTCTTCTGACTCAGCCATCCTCCCCCAACCTTCATTTTACCCAAATGTCAATTTGGTTGTACATGTATGCATCCCACCATATCCCAAATGTGGCCTCAAGGTTTACCTGAAGCACCATGGCTGTATTTTCCCTGTAAAATTTAAAGGTCCCAAACAGTTCTATGTGTACAGGAGGAGAGGTGGGATCAAGCAGGTGGTGTTGCCCTTGCAACCAGCAGCCACCAGGCCATTGCCAGTGTCCCCTCATGGTTCAATCATATGTGCTTAACAGGAAGAGCTGAGGAAGAAACCTGAGCAAGGTATAAAGTGTCTGAAAGTTGGACCTTTTTAGAACATAGGGGAATTTAGTCCAATATAGAAATGCACAATATCAGCCAGAAGCTAAATAATTCTGTCAGCCAGCTTGGAAGATAATTTCCCATTCCAAAGAGACAGGATAACCCACAAATGTGGAGGAGACCAGAGGAAATGGCGAGGGTTCCTGCTTCCTGCAATCTTGCAAACAAGGTCATTAGGTTTTCTTCACAGCTTCCCTGCGAAGTTACCCGTCTGCTGTGATACAATATAGCCTCGGTGTCACTGCTGTTTCAGGCTAGAAAGGAACATGGCTGAAGCTTTCACAGTTTCTCAAAGGTAGGAAGGAATAAATCGCAAAATACAGAGGAAGCTCTCATGACTGAGATAAAGGGAAGAGGACAGAAGCAATGAAAGCCCAGAATTGTTTTTCCATAACACCAATGTATCACAGAAGGAGCAGGAAGGTGGCAGAGCCTGGCTTCAGTCACCAAAGAGGCAGTGAGGAAAAAACTGACAGTGCAAGGAAGGATTGGCAAGAAACACCCTGAAAAAAATGTTGAAATCAAACCTTCTGTAAAAATATGCTTTGAAATAGTAAATGAAACACTGAATCCCAATTAGATACAAAAAACTCTGAAATAAGCTTTTGAGATGAAACCTACCAGTAAAGTGAGAAGGAAATGGTTTCTTCTGTAGAAAATCAAATGTACTTTTTATTCCATAGAGACAAATGTGTGCTTAGGACCATTGCTATATGTGAACTCTGTCAGAGAGACACTTTTCTCCATCATAATCCATTTGCAAATTAAGCCAGTGAAGTACCAATTAAACTCAGGTCATTAATTCACAATACACTATAAATTTCCTTTCTTTTTTTCCCCTTGCTTTTTCTTTTTTAAAATTATATAAAGATCTTTGGGGAGTCTTGGGTCCTTAGCCTTTAACAGATCTTTTTTTAATGCAGATCTTAGCCTTTAACAGATCTTTTTTTAATCAGGGCTCAGATTACCATTATCCTTGGCTTTAGAGATGCTGAAGACATTTCTATACCTTTAGTTTTAATCTTCATCCTCTGCTTCCCTGGGTGGAGTGTTGTGTGAAGGGCAGGAATTAGTTCCAGCCTTTTTCTTGGTTGAGAATGTAAGTCTATTTTGGGTTTTTTGGGAGACACAGAAGGAGCAAGAGTTCAGCATCTATAAAAACAAATTCCTGCTTTTGTTTCTTTAGTTTTTTTTATTTTATTAATTTTATTATTTTAAGGTTACTTCCATATTGTAGGTTTTATATTTCACTTTTACTTTCAGATTCTTTAAAATTTTAACTGAAGGCTCAAAGGAATAGGATGTGTGTTGTCTGTTATAATTTGCCAAGATGTCCTCTGCTGTGAGCTTCTTAGGCACATTTGGAAGATTTGGCCATGGCTAAGTTTGCCCTAGGAGAGGCCTAATGAGGTTGACCTGACTGTTCTGCCTTTGTTAAGCCCTACTTATCAGTACTTTTGGTAGTGCTAATAGAGGAATTGCTGAGTATTATGGGAAACTACAGGATTAGACAGGAGATCTATTTATTATCTTTAGGAGACCCATCCAGTGGGTTTCTCACCACTCAGCTCAGTTGCATGCATGTCTAACACCATGAGGAGTTTCTCTGTGCAGGTCCTGAGCACAGTCCAACAGAGAACCTATGACTGAAGAGCTGCCCTGGAATGGATTCTTCTGCTTGTGAAAGAAGCATAATCAGCCACTTGATTTTACTCATTTTTCTTATCAGCTATTTTAAAAGCCCAGGTGTTTAATCTTAAAAATTGACAACACCAAAATCTGGAAAAATAGTAAAACCCTAAAGCTCTTCCAAAATAGATAAAATCCATGTATTCATTCTGAAATTTTACCTGCATTCAGTTTAGTAAAATAAATCTCATTCATGGAACAATGTCATAGGAATTAAAACATGTTATGTCTAGAAAGGTGGGGTTAAAATAATTAAATTGACCACACCAAGCAGGAGTTGGGGGCTCCAAGCTTCTGGAAGGTGCTGGACTTAGCATGCACAAGATTTCTAATGTATACATGTCTGCATGGGGGGTTTGGCAACCCTGTGCAAATCAAAATGATTCCCTGTTATCTAAAGTACATGTTAACCTTCTCTGAGTCTTCCAATGGCTGTGAAAGAGAGCTGGCTCTGACCTTGTATACACATTTCCTGAAACTACCAGCAAAACTTCTGGATGATCAAGAATGTGTAGTTGTTTCTAAATGAATTTATGTTAGCGGAAACAACATATGAAATGGATCTACCATTTGATTTAGGAACTTGCAAGGTTGTTTCTCAGAAATGTATCTTTGAGCTGCTAGTGTCTTTATACCTGGCACAGGAAGGAGTTCTACTTGCAATATGGAATCACAGCTTGTCTAATTCCAGACTTACATTAGGATCTGTAGCATGTTGTCTCAGTCAAAAATTGTTAGAACAGTTCTGAATAAAAACAGTCCATCAATACTTTGAAATAAGCAGCACTTTAAAAAAATCCCAAATCACTCCATTTATGCATATTTCTTTGCTTCCTGCTTACAGTTTAAACCCCTAAGTTTTATGGTAGAATTTTTGAATTTTTATTAATTTTAATTCGTATTACAGGTTCCAGTCGCTTGGTAACTGGTGACAGGCTTATGCTTGTCATATTCATGGAGAATGTAGGAGAATATATAATACAAGCATGAGTCAATTGGACTCCTGTCTACTCAAAACATGCTATTCAGGGCAATTCTTCAAACTGCTCTACAGATTATTCCTCTGTTGTCTTGATCCTACTCCCTTTTCTGGATTCTACTTGCGCTCCTGCTTCTCTTATCTTTCTCTTTTTCTCTCCACTTCTTTTTTTACCAGGAATAAAACTCCTGAACTGACTCATTGCACTCAGGTCCTGTGTGCAGAGTGAGTAACTCTTAGCTCTGACTTTGACTGCAGGGTGACAAAAGCTTCACTTGCCCAGTGGCTGCCAATGAACACCTTTGGCTTTTTCAGACACATTTGCTGTGCAGTGCAAATGAGTCATTCTCTGCAATACAGTGGCATTTGAGAGTTTGAGACAACACAGCATAGATCCAATAACAATCTAATAACAGATTACTATTCATAAGACATGCTGTATAATTTGTCTGAATGGGAGATCAGCTTGGGAAGCAACTCAGTGGCCAGGACAGAAGTATTTAGTATGATTTTACTCTTAGGCTCAAATTCCTTTTCATAAGCAGAAAGGAGAACATACGTATATGAGAAAATAAGAATTTCTTGTCACTTTAATGAAAAGTTTTTAGAGTCTAATGATAATGACATGATTAGTCTAGTTGCAATATTATATATTTGTATTCCATATATATAATTCAAATTAATACTGGAAACCCTTGATAGATAATAAAGTTAAAATGTGATAAAACAAAAATTCCATCTTAGTGTATTTGTTATGTTCACCCTTCCAATACTTCTCCAGTTGACAGGCTGTGAGTTTCAGTGTGGGTGGGTTATGAAGAGCTGTCAATACCCTGTACCATTCACCAGGGAAGAGAAAGGTGTCCTGTCTCCCTCCTCTTTGCCAGGACAAACATAGTGGTGAGTTTTCGTACACTGTTCTCTCGGGCTTCACTTGGGTTTATTTTGTTTGCTTTTTGTAGCAGTTTGTTTCAATGCTGTTCACTGCTTCCCGTTTACTTAGTTTTTCTATTCTTTTTCTTACTGCTATGACTATTTTCCCAGAGCAATGCAAGGTTGCACTCCTGTAGGGACTGCTGACTTTATCAGCGTGATTTGTTTTATGATCTGTGACCTCCAGTATGATCCTGCACCTACAGTCTTCCACACCAATTTCATTCCAGGCAGTTCAGAGGCACTTTGGGCCACACAACATAGGTATTCATTAAATCATAAACTGTAAGTCAACCAAAATAAGCTCAGGCAAAAAGTACCAAGCATTGGACTATTGTCACAGTTGAACAGCTAATTTAGGCCTGCCCAAGTCAGGGCATCAGGTTATGGAATTTCAGGCCAATATAGAGCCTGGAGGTCATAATGGCAAAAATCTCATTTACTGCCCTACATTATCTGGATTCTTGTTCAGTCTTGAACATACCTTGGCTTTGTTAGAAGCTACATTGGAAGGCTTAGACAGATCCAACTGTGGCTTTCAGACAGGCCATAATAAATAGGCTGACTAGTTTTTGTTGATGTTTGAGGGGCTTTTTGATTGTGCATGAGATATTGTGCAGGATAATTAGTTGTCAGATGGATAAGAATGGCATGCTCTGGAATCCTGTGCAACGTCCCCATACTCACACAACAGACATGGCAAGCATTATCTTTTACCAGAGAAAAACAATTAACTTTTTGTATTTCAGCCATTCTTCTCACAACAACAGCAAGATTTAATAGAGTATGGGCTCTGAATGTTCTGGTGACTGGGCTGAGCAAAGAAAGGAGTCTTGAAATGTCCTGGTTCTCACATCTTGGTCAATTCCACAGCACTATTGGAAATCACAGAATGAATTAGACTAGAAAAGACCTCTGAGATCATTGCATCCAACCTGTGGTTGAGCACCACCATGCCAACTAGACCCTGGCACTCAGTGCTACGTCCAGGCTTTCTTTTAACCCCTCCAGGGACTGTGACTCCACCACCTCCCTGGGCAGCCCATTCTGAAGCCCAGTCACCCTTTCTGTGAAGAAATTCTTCTTGAAGTCCAAATTAAACTTCCCCTGGCGTAGCTTCAGACTGTGTCCTCTTTCCTCTCACTGGTTGTCTGGGAGAAGAGGCCAACCTCACCTGGCTACACACTCCTTTAATGCAGCTGTAGAGAGTGATGAGGTCTCCCCTCAGCCTCCTCTTCTCCAGGCTAAACACCCCCAGCTCCTGTAGCTGCTCCTTACAAGGCGTGCTCCAGACCCTTCACCATCTTCACTGCCCTTCTTCAGACGTGCTCCAGCACATCCATGGCCCTCTTGAAGTGAGGGATCCAGAGCTGGACACAGGACCTGAGTTACTTCACCAATCCTGAGTACAGGGAGAATCACCCCCCTGGTGCTGCTGGCCACACTATTGCTCATCCAGGCCAGGATGCCACTGGCTTTCTTGGCCACCTGGGCACACACTGGTTTGTGTTGAGCTGCTGTTGACCAGCACCCCCTGGTTCTTTTCCAGTGGGCCACTTTCCAGCTGCTCTTCCCTCAGCCTGTAGCACTGCCTGGAGTTGTTGTGACTCAAGGGCAGGACATGGCACTTGGCCCCTGTTGAATCTCACACATTTGGCCTTGCCCATTGATCCAGCCTGTCCAGGTCCCTCTGCAGAGCCTTCCTACCCTCCTTCACATCAACACTTCTGCCTGATTTGGTGTTTTCCATGAATTTACTGAGAGCAGACTCGATCCACTCATCCACGTAATTGATAAAAATATTGAATAGTACTGGGCCCAACACTGATCCCTGGGGAACACTACTTGTTACCAGATGCCAACTGGATGTAGCACCATTCACCACCACTCTCTAGACCTGGACATCCAGCCGAAGATGGAATTGAGCAATTCAGAAAAGGAGAAAATTGTTACAAGAATTTGGTGCTAGTGTGGCTAGAAGCTGGGACATTGTTGTACCAAATTCATTAGGGGTCCATTTAGCTTCTGGCAGCAGGGGCCATTCAGGTCTGGAAAAGGTTGGTATGAAGCAATTTTGCAGCAGTGATCTTCAGTATAATGTGACTTCTGCGCCAGGCTGATATTTGCCTGTTACATTTATGGATATTTTATCTCTTCCTGGCACAGGCTGACAGTTTCTGTCCTCTTGGGTCAGTCCAAGTCAGTCTGAAATTTGAGACTAAATTTGTATGTGCATAGTGGATTGCATAATTCTATGGGCTACTGTTGCATTTCTTCCAAAGATGGTTATTTATGTGTGCAAGCTGAATGGCAGCTATTGAAACAGGCCCAGTCCCTTGAGCACATGATACCATTAATTTTTTGTGTTGGTTGTGTTTTAGATAATCAGTGCTGGGGTAGATCCAAAATGGAATCAATGGACATCAAATCTTGACTCCTCAAAGTCTTTGCCTTTGCCTGCAGAAGTCGGGTTCTGTGCACTGCTTCACTTAGGGGAGTAATACAGAGAGTTCGTGCGAAGGAAGAGCAATCCACCCTGAGCAAGCTCTTGTGAACACTGCTGTCTAGAGCTGGTTCATATTTTCCTCTCTGCAATCCCAGTTGCTGCTGTTGAAGCAGATTGATTCATTTCCTTCAGTAAAGGGATGCTTACTCTTCTGGGTCCATTTCCCTGGCAAGTTGTTTGGGTGTTTTGTGTGTTTACTGAGAGTAAACAAGTTGGGAGCAGAGAGACCATAAGATGTTTTATGTTTCTGCTAGCAATGCAACTCTTTTTGGGTTTCACACTGGAGCCTCCTGTGGAGCCCCAGAGAGAGAAACTAACCCTGGGAGCTCAGGCATGGCAAAGGCATCAAGCAAAAAAACCAAACCATAAAGCAACAGATTTGTGGGAAAAAGCCTTCCCAGAAACCTTCCTTATGTTAAAGTCAACATATTGCTTATTTCTCAAATAAAAAAAAAAGGTTCCTTTTATGAAAAAAATTCAAAAATATAAATTAGTTCCAAATTGCTTTTTGATGCTTTGTGCACAAATGCTCCAAGTACATACATTTGTACAAAATTTGAATGTTTCATATCATATATTATTTTCTTTATTTTAGGAGTATATTTTTTCTCTGCTTCCAATTTACATAAAGAAGGAGCAGCTCTGATGGCCACCAGCAGAAAAGCAGTTTTTGCTGTTCATTTGCACTTAGCCATGAAGTACTGTGGTGTATGTTTCAAAATCTGACTTTGTGCTAAAGGAGATGGGATCATTCAAGTAAGTAAATGTTTCTTTAGATACTTTGCTGAATCAGAGTATGGTTTGAATGAGGAAATGTTATATAATGAATGAGCTTCAAAACACTTCACTGCAAAATATGTAGGCAATATAAAACACTGCTGTATTAAATACAGTAACCAGTGACCTAGGCTGAATCAGGAGGCAAAACTGAGTGAGGGCAGCCCAGGTCTTACGCATCGCTGGGCAGAGCAGCTTCTCTAGTCCTCTACCATCAGTTTTATCTGTATAATGCTACATGCATACAGGATGCCTTAGAGCCCCATAGGGTTAAGCCAGGCAGGAGTAACAAGTCCTGGAAGAGGGCTGGACTCAGATGGTAAGCCCTGGGGCCAGTCTTTGCTGTCCTCTTATTGCTGTGCTCCTCTCTTGGTTGTTATGCACCCAATCAAAATTTTTCCATTTATGAAAGACAAATGCAGAGTGTATTGCATTAAAGGACTCAAATATCAATATGCATTGTATAGAAAAGCCTACAGGAATTTATCAGAGGGCACCCCTGCAGAAGAGAGAGCAGCTCCCCATTCAGGTGACAGCAGGTCCCTGTTCAGCCTGCTTCAACCCAAAAACCTGGAGGTGCTGCTGTTGGCACCTGCTGTCAGGCAGGATTTCTGATGCAGTTGTAACATAAAGCACACAGGGAAAAGCCTGGCTGAAGTAATAGTGGGTAAAAATTGGGTGTAGATAGATCCTTTGAAACACAATGAGAGCAAGTAGCACCAGTGTCCTCTAATAGCAGCTCTCATTGGAATGTTTACCGTGGGGGATGGACTTACATGCTGCATTTTGATAACAATTTTCTAAGGTAATTTCTCAGATACAGAAATGGGACACTCCAATTTTGCTAGGAGTTAGAGAGATAATTTCTGCAAAACATGGTAATTTTTTCAGCTCATCCTGCATATCCAGTGCATACTTCCTCTAATGCTGTTTGTTGTCAATCACAGATGCCGTTAAAATGTTTTCATTTCATATCTGGAAGTTGTGGGTGTCTTAAAACCATCCTCATCTATTTTATCAGTCAACAGGAGAAATGAGGCCCTGGGGTCTTGAAGTGTAATTATGGGTGAGATTAGCCCAGCAAACGAAAAACCTGCACATGCCTTCTGTAAACAGGCACTGCTTTTCTGCAGCATCTTCGATCATAATTTCAAAAATGAACCTCCTGTCATCTAGGTGGGGTTTGGTTTGCTGCATGGTGCATTTCATTTCTTTATTTTCAAGATTTTTAAAATACTGATTTGTTGGTGTCTCTAAGACCAAGTTGAGTATTTTTCATTCATTTCATTTTGCTCAATAGCAGCTGTTAAGGACCAAAATAAAGAGACTTTAGCTACATTTCATATAGAACTGACAGGAAATGATATCTGAAATAAATGGCTCTGAAAAATCTAAATAATAGTAAAATCCATCAGGTTCTGAAGTATTAACACAGAATCACTTAGTGAACTTGTCCGAAAGAGTCAGACACAGCCCACAACCACATTCAGAAATTAGTAGAAGCGAACGAATAAGGACCAAGTCCAAATCTTTTGAATAAGTCAAAAGCAGTTTTTCCTTGATGTGCTTTGAGGCCAAAATTCTTGATTTTCTTCTGGCCCTCCTAAAATCTGCACCAGAAACCATACTTAGTCAGTGCCTCAGAAACTGGTGGCAGAGGTCCTGTTCAAAAATTAAACACAAACTCTTTCCATTTAATTTGGAATAAAATATCCAGTAGTAGATGGACAATGAAGATGTAAGACCATGACCACAGCCTTTAGCTTTTAGCAGTTTTTCTGCTCTGTTTAATTCACAGTCCTGAAGTGTTGGAAAGGTTTGCTGTTCTGGCTCCTGGGTTACTGTGCACATAATAAATACTTGAAGAAATTCAAGCTTTTAAAGTCATTTACTGCCAACAATTCAGCGCATAGTCATGACAAATCTTCAGGACCAGATGGGTTTTCAGGTTCTGCACTTTGAACTTAGGTGCTTAAAGTGGAGCTTAAAGAATTGTAGGAAGTTTTATAATTGATGCTTTCCTTTCTTAGTAACAGTGATAATAATATATTCCTTAGTTATTTCATATTTTATTATGCCTGAAGGAATGCTAATGTATTGTCATTCAAAGAATTACAGGGTGTGTTTATGTAGAACACTACACTGCTCAGTTTTGCACATCCTGAGATTCATATTGTAAATAGAAATGCTTCTGTCATTGTATCAAACCCATTAAATTTTAAACCTACTGCAATAAAAATAATCAACAATTTTTATGAGTCATAACTTTCATAGTTGCTACAAATGTTAATGAAAAAATGAAATGAAGAAACTGCATGAGTGATAAAATTCATAACTTTTAATGGATTTAATTTCTACATTGACTATAAACTCATCCTTTTATGGATCCACAGGTTCTGTCTTCTCTGTTCTGAAAAACTTTTTCAAATGTTGGCAATACTGCAGTACTGCTGCTCCAAACACTGCTACTGCCATTGTGGGACCGTTCTCTGTGGACATAAACCAGTTTGGCTCAGACCTGAAGCTGTTAGCAACTGATTAACAAAATTAGAAATCTAAGGGCTTATGCTATTGGAACTGAGAATTCCCTGGGGACAAAAGCTGCCCAGATATTTGGGTTGTCTTTTCAGATTTGTGTGGTTTTGAAGACTGTCTCATGCTACGATTCTGAAACATGAGCTAGTGAAATCTGGAAGAAACATCTTGACAATTTAGCCAAATTTTGAATCAAATGACTGGTAAAAGCTCTTTGAGAACAACATCAGGTTCAGATTTTTCTTGTCATGGAGCTGAGAACCAAGGACACAACTAAGGAGGCTTCTGAGTGACCCTACCAAAGATGTGTCTGCTGTTTACTGGAACACTTCCAGGGAAACTTCAGAGTCACTTTACATGTCTGGAAGTTTTTAGAAAGAAAAACATCCCCAAATCAAGAAAAAATGTCACAGTGCATGAAGTGAAATGGAAATACTGGCAACATTTTCATGATGTGGAATCAAAGGTATTCATCCAGACTCATGCAGTAAAATTCACATATACCCTATTTCTGAGAGGTGAGTGCCACATCCTCTCATGGAGGAAGAGAAGTTTCCCTATGTAAATGTGAAGTAACATTCATAGATTTATTTTTAATTTGAGAAGGACTCAACACTAACCACCAAATCTCTGACATTTTACAATGAGCATCGTTTTTGAGATGCTCAGGGAGTCCACTGGTGGGTTGGAAGTACCAGCTCAAAGAAAGTGTGGAGAACTTCTCTTTGCTACCTTGCCAGTCAAATGAAAATTTCACACCAGGTTTGCAACTTCAGTAGAAGGTCTAATATTTGTGATTTTTATATTTTACAGTGTTCTCTCTATTTACAGGACTATGTGCTGAAACGTAAGGTGGTAAGGGACTGTCTGGGTAGAAAGCAAATCTCTCCCAGCTCAAAAACTGAGTATTTTCAAGTTCAAATACATTTGTATGTTTTATTGTTATAAACTGACGAGAACAGAAAAGACCAGACATGAGGTTAACAAAGTTATCTAAGTTGTTGTTCCATGAGTTAAACCATATCTTGACTCTTGCATATTAATCTTATTAACAGCTTAACAACTACCAATTACCCACAACTCCATAAAATTGCCCTTGAGGTACTAGATTTGAAGGTCTGATAGGTAAGCATTTAGCTACTGTAAGTGAAAATAACCAAAAAGGGTAAGTGCTGTTTCCAGGAGTTTTGAATGCCTTTGAAACCTCCAGGCTACTTTATGATTAAATATTGGGGAAGAGTACTTCTAAAAAACTTCTCCATAAATCACTGTGATATGAGAGCTGGCAAGGGGTGCTGTCTCTTAGGCACTGGGTTATTCATGGCTCTCCAGCTTACCTAGCCCAGTGCTGAGCTCACCCTGGTTTCACATGGTGTTTCCATAGCTCATTGCTCTGTTTCACCCTGGTTTTACATGGTGTTTCCATAGCTCATTGCTCTGTTTCACCCTGGTTTCACATGGTGTTTCCATAGCTCATTGCTCTGTTTCACCCTGGTTTCACATGGTGTTTCCATAGCTCATTGCTCTGTTTCTCTGGCAGCAAAGCATCTCAGCAGTGAGCACCAGCCTCATGTGAGAGCTGGTGCATGCAGAAATGTCCAAGAGAGTAATTACCAGAACATGCAGCCTACCATTGCCCTGCCAATGCAGTTTGCAGCCATGCTAACCTGTATCATCAGCAGTGGCTTTATTTTAACGAAACCCCTTCATCCTTTCAGCAGTATCCTCACTTCAGAGCTCAGTCAGTGCAGCTGTGTGGGTCAGGGCAGGATCTGTGCAAAATGAGACCCCACAGCTCTGTCCTAGACCTTGCCTCTGGTACCAGCATTTACATATGCAAAGGTCTGCAAGGAGGGTCTGCAGTGAGGGGGCAACTTCTCTCTCTCTCTCTCTCTCTCCATCCTTTGCCATCCTCCAGTCCTCTAAAACATCAAATCTGATTGTCTGTCTTGACTTTGAGCCCACAAAGCTCACCCTGGCCACACTGCCAGCTCTCCTACTCATAATTTCAAATGACAGTCATTGTACTTTCACCTGTTCTGTGCCTCATGTCCGGGGAAAAATGACTTACCAATAACACCCTGCTGCTGACCATGCTGCTCTTCTGCAAATCACTCCTTAAAATTCTTTCCTTTGCTTTTCAAAACACAAGAAACTTACGAAGTTTTTTATATGCCATGAATAGTGGCTGTCATTGTGTCCAGCACTGTCTCCCTGGTTTCCTGAACTCCTTGTCTGTCTGTATTTGCCTTTCTATAGTGTTGAGAAGAGTGAATTCTTGTGACACCTACAAAACACAACAACACAGAAACAATAACAGTTGTAAAATCTAGTAATTCACAACAACGTTGTAAAATAATGGAAGAACGGTTAAGGTAAAAACATCTATTCAGGAAGTTAAGGGGAAAAAATGGAAGAGCTTAGCTTGATTAAATAGCAAGTGGATAGAGCAGACAACACAACTTGTGGATACTTACAAAAAGATGACTGTGTGATGCAGACCAAAGGTATGTTCTTTGCTGGGAGAACTGTCACCATGCAGATTTTTCTGGAGGAAGGCAAGTTCTTAAGAATGTTGGGTGCCTTGTTGAGTAAGCTCCCTCTTTGTATACCATCCTTTTGCTACAGCTTAGCCACTGCTTCTGACTATAAATGTCACACCTGAGCACCTTGTGGGGAGCATTTTCTAGGCAGACACTGCTATGAGCCCACCTCTGTGCCATGAGTGGAATTGTGCCCTGTGGTCCCTTCACCATGGGGACAGGGTACAGAGATAAAATGGAGGTGCTGCATGTCAAGCAGTGCAGTTGAAGACTGTGTTCAATCTGCAAAAACAAAATTGCAGATAGAAAAGGAAAAAACCCCTGTGGCTGAAAAGGCATGAATGAAAGGCATCATCAGAAAGATTTGTGGTACCCCAGCAAAACTGAGATGTCTGACTCATCAGAGGTGTGGCAGGGGTGACATGGAATCTACAGAAAATCCATGCCCTTCTGGAGGGGCAGCCCCTGACCCCAGCATAACAACTTAGTATCTAACTTAGTATCTAGGTATGACTCGTGCAATGAACAATGCACCTGCTTTCTTTCTGCTAGACCTCAGTTTTCGGTTTTAAACAAATAGGAGATTTTACAGAAAAAACTCAAAACTTTCTGTGAAATTGTCTTAGTGGTAAGGTTTTTAATCCCCCAATATCTCTGTGGTATTGTTGTCTTTGATGAATGCTGTTTTTATGTGCCAATCATTAAAAGGCAGTTTAAGGATTTTTACCTGGACAAAATATGCATGATACTGAACATAGCTTCCTACGTTTGTATGCCCAGTTAAAAAATGCTTTCTGTCACTTTTTGAATCCTTCTATATTTTCCTAGGTTTGTTTTTTTTTTTTGCTTTCTTTTAAGTACTTTTTTACTATTGGATAATTATTTAAACTACATCACTGAAGCTGCTGAATGTGATAAAGGAATTCCAGGACAAACCATAGTACTGTTAAATGCCTGGTTTAGCAATAGCTGTAATAATGGGAAGTTGGGCTTCATGCAGGTTTAGGCAAGGGCTTAGGCAGCTGATTGAATAGATTCCTCTAGGACCCTGACACAGAATATTAAGGCAATTTATATTTCAGGTTTTTTTTACTCTGTGTGTATCAGTGTGCATAGAAGTGGCGGAAGAAGCAGAGAAAGGGCAAGAATACATATGGAGCAGATGCATTGATGGCAACCTGGAAGCAGATAAAAGACTCAGAGAGAGTAAGTGACTAACTTTTTGTGATAAGATGTTGCTGAAGGAGACATAGAATTAGGCAGAAAGGATCTACCTTGCTATGTCCATAAAAAAAGGTGCATAGTCAGTCACCTTGCTTTATGAGAATGGATAGAAATTCTTCCTAAACCACATAAGCTGAGGCTCGTCCTTTCTAAAGGGAGTGAAGGAATGAGTTCTGATCTCCTGGTAATATAAGAAAAAAAAAAAAAAAGAGCAAAGTCAGTGTTCTCTGTCTTTAGCCATGTGAAGTTAGGGGCCATGAGTAACCTCTAGTGACCTCTAGAAATCTCTCTTCACTCACTGTGAATGACAGCTAGATTAGGTATAAAATAAAGTGAACAGGGAGCTGATGTGAGGTGAAGATAGATCTCACATATGCTTCTTGCATGTTTGAAAGGATGATGTAAATCAGTAAGGTCCTCTGAGTGGAGGAGTTTTATTCCATCCCATGAGGACTGATGGATTATTTTTCCGTGTAAAGAAATATCACTTTGAATATTTTTTTTTCTTTTCAAGTTTCACTGTGTTATTTGCAAGGTAAATATATATATGATAAAGTCTATCAGATTAGGCACTGTTTGCTCTGCATTGCCATACTTAGTTTGTTCCTGAGGGAAGGGAAAACTGAGTTATGACAGTACATCCTAAGGCTGTTTTCAACATTTGTGAAAATGTGCTTACGAAAATGAATTTCAAAGAGCTGGTGGCCATCAGACTGTATACACTGCAACATGACAAAGTTAGGCAACAACTTGCCACTGTCTGTGTGCTGTGTGTGATGCTCTGACAGCTGTGCTAAATTCATCTGCAGAGAAGGGAGCAATGAGCTTGCTAGGAGCCGTGGGGGGCTGACCAAGGTGGGCCAGAGACACGTCCTGACTGCCACATTTTCTGCATGAAAGACATCCTTGGGCTGCATATTGGTGAAAGCAGGGTCTGGCTCTGGGGAATTTTCAAGTAAACATTTTTATTTGAATATACATTAAAATACTGATAAATGTCCAGTCATGTGGCCGTGTGCCAGGCCATAATTCTGTGCAACACTTACAACCACTTTTGCCCACGGGAGTCACTCACAACTGGTACAATTTATTCTTGAGAGGAAGGTACATTGCTTTCCAAGGTTTTACAATTACATACTCAGCAGCCTGTGCCCTGTGCTGTTTAGCTGCACAGAGGAAGGTGACAAATAAATGTCAGACCTGTTGGCAAGGAGGATGCAGCACCTGCATGACCAGGTGGAGTCACACCTTGATCCCAAACTGTTGCTGCCTTTGCAAATGGGACTGCTGCTGGGCCAGGCATGGCCACTGTGAACAGGGGCACCAAATTTAATTTTGTATTTGAGGCAGCCATGTAGTAAGGGTGTCCTCTATCAGCCTACCCTCTGAGAGGCAGGGAAGAGTTTAGGCAGCTTCTTATTTTCCTCTGGGCACTTGTGCACAGAAATGCACTCGCTGCATTAGATAAGTCCAAACTAGAGTGGCTCTTCTGTTGAGTGGCAGTCCTTAGGAGGAAAGAGTTATAAGCAAATAATTACAAATTTTAGGTGATGGAACCAATGAGAGGAAGGCAGATTAAATGGAAAATTAGAAAATGCATCACTTGTCCCTGACATAGAAGGAATGGTAAAAGATTTCTCTTAGTAAGCTAGAATCACCTGAGATTTCTTTTCCCCCACATTTAAAAATAATTATTCCTTCCAAGGCTTTCAACATATGGTGAAAAAATGAAATTAGTAAATATTGCTTTTCACATCAAATTTCTGCCTTTCAGCCTAGTTTTATAGGAAAAATATTTGCTGGGGTAAGCAGTTCTGGAAGACAGTTGCATGATTTATATTTCCTTATTTTTATCTAGCATTTTTTCTCTGCAGATATCTGATGGATGAAGTGAAATTTTCTCTCATTTCAGCAAATATCTTGTGACAATAGGATGATGAAGAAAAATATTCACAGGAGTAATATAACTGCAAAAAACTCCATAGTTTTAGTGGAGCCCCTGTAGATTTCCTGGATGAGTCTTTAGACAATTTCAGAGGTGTTTACTTTGCCTGTTTATTAAATCTTTTTTTCTGTTAATTTTGAGAACATTTTTTGTGCACCATATGGGCTGTAGCCCATGCTCAAAGGCCACTGCTGAAGTCAAGGAGGACTTACTCCCTCTTTACTTTCCAAGTAAAGACTTCAGGACTTGAATTAAAGCAATTTCTTTCACTTGCCTCTAGGCAGGAAAAGTTAGCACATTTTACAGAACATCAGCGTATTTTGAAATATACTAATTAGGGCCTCACTTCATTAAACACTTGGAAAAGTGCTTAGCTAAGCTTTAAACAGAAAAAAAAAGAGTCTTTGAGGGCCACTACATTTTAAATCTGAACCAAACTATTAAATTAGCACCTTCTTTGAGTGGCAGGGTCATTTCAAACCTGTGGCTTCAGATATATTGAGTGTAGAACCAAAGAGGGTGGGTGTTCAAAGGAACAATTCAGATTATTGAAGACTTTTTCATAAACTACCTATTTTTTGGTAGATAAGTATTATTTAGCTTAAGGATTGTAGGTCTATAATTTCTCCTTACAGTCTTGCTGCACCAAGGGAACAGCTTTCCCAGGGTTTAACAGCCCTGGAAGCTGGAAGCTGTCCCCTTGTGCTGTTTGTTGCTAGAGCCATCAATCTTTGTCAGAGTTGGAAAACACACCATGCCTTTGTGCCACTGTCTGAAATAATATTCTGAACTGATTCAGTAACAGAGCCATTAGGGAAAATTTATTGGGGACAAAATCAACAGCTTTTTCTCTTTGTCCCATTAATAATACTGTTACATTCTGCCTGTTAACATGTTCTTTGAAGGCAATGGACAAATGGAAAGCTGATTTTTGCCTAAGGATGTATTAGATCCGAAAGCAATGTATTTCTGCACTTGCAGAGTGTTTCAGTTCTAAGGGTCTGTCCATTTGGATGATTGTAGGATCAGGAAGCTGAAACATTTTTCCTGCACCTTGTCATTGAGTTAATCTAGAAATGATCCAAAGACAGTAAACTTCCCCTACTCCTGGTAGCTTTTGTGAAGCGTATCAAATTTACAAAGTTTCAAGGAAAGCCATAATTGTCCTTAAAGTGCCCTTCTGTTTTCGTTTATCCTGCTGGTTATGGAATAGTTATTAAGGCTGTTTGTCCTGGTGTGATGTGCTTTTTACATAGGCACCAGAAGATATATTATCCCCTCATGTAAGCAACAAAATAAAAGCAATAAAATGGGCAATTGGATATAAAGCTGATGTAAAATAGGAATTTTTTCACTGGTATCATTCCCACTTGGTACTTTATCCCATTCCACTTTGGTGCATCCCTTTGCTTTGGGGAAACCTGTGGTCCTGACTACAGATGAGGGTGAACATGGACATATTACCTTCAAGCAGATTACAGGTCAGAAGGAAACCTCAGGGTTATACTACCACAGAAGCAGCTGCAGCAGGGACTGCTCGTGTGTCTGGTGTTTTAGTTACAGTCACGGTTTTGGGAATGAATTGGCACAGCAAGAGCTTCACTGAGCTATTTAGACAACTCTCATTATTATTGGTTTTTCCCTAACACTAATGAACACCATTATTTGGTGCTGAATCTAGAGGATTTTTGAAGACAAGTGTGTTGTCTTCAAAACACAAGGAGCAAGAGCTAATTCTGCAAGGAGCAGAGCTAATTCTGTGTGGTAAGACTCCTGTGTTTGCACCACTTTTCAGCTCTCCTAGTGTTTGGCCAAATAAAACCTCTGAAAGTGTGTGTTTCTTGCTGCCTAGATATCTTCTTTCATTCTGTCTTTCTTGAAGGATAACATTTTTGTTTCTCATAAAGGTGAGGAAAGACTATAAGATTTTCTTAAGAATAATTGAGCTCTTGAAGTAATGCTAAATGGCCTCAGAAGATTTTTTTTCAGACATGAATGTTCTACTTCTCTTTGATAAAAAGAAAATCTTACAACTGTAAGTGCAGATTTAAACCTGTTCTGCTGAAAAACATGTAGTGTAGGTGTTCTTGCCATGTCTGCAACAGAAACCTGCACTGACAGTTTGATCATCTCATCCATCTGGTTTTCTGCTCACACTGCTGCACCAAACTCCCTCTGTGTCTCTGGCTCCTGAGACCTTGCAGGTTTATGAGGAGCTATTTGCTCGAGGTGCATCCAAGAGCTTTCTGGAGATTTTGAGAAAAGCCACTGGGATCCTGTGGGGACATTACACTGAAGGGATATCTCTTACCTGCTTTCAGACAACAGATGGAATGTGTTTCTCAACTTAAATAAAGCTGCAAAGACCTGTAATAGCAGGGTGAGATTTTAAATAGTAAGAATTGTGAATCCAGAGAGCCCACCACTTTTATTACTCCTTGAAACCTTAGATGAAAACACCTTTGCTGAGATGGTACAATGGGCTCCTGGACTTCACTAACTCCTAGGCAGGGACCTCTTTGCTCTGGACAGATTTGCAGCCCACTGGGTAAAAGATCAAATGTTTTCTTCCTCTTCTGTCAGCCCCATTTCCAAAGCAGGAGATACCACTACCCCTCCTATGTGCCTGTGTGTGTCTCTCCTGCAGGAGTGAGGGCTCTGAGTCTCTGCAAAGACTGAAACTTCCTGTCTCTTTCCTGCCCCTTCCTCTCTTTCCCACCAGATTTTAGAGGCCCTTACTTTTGCCACGGACTAGCTGGCACAATATGTGTGGGTCAGTGGGAACAGGAACAAATGCTGTCAGTCAAAGATGAACTGTCTGGTTCATAAATCACAGCGAGCTGGTCGGAGTGCCCTGTGACCATAAACAGTTCTGGAGGGTTGTGCAGTGTTGCACACAAGCTGCTTTGCCATGTCCCCTGGTGGGAAGTGTTTCCAGCTCCATACCTAGCCTGGAGTCAGTCCAGCCACACTCCAGCTAGCTGTGCTCCCTAGTCTTACACACATTGGAATGAGTCAGGAATCTGCTTGCTCTGCTTTGTTGTAATGAAGCTTTGAGTTCCTGTGAGACGTGACTTTCATCTCAGGTGCAGTGCTGCTATCCAAGTCTCTTTTTTTCCTCTTACTGAAATCAATACATTGCAGTGTAGCTGTAGACATTGGATCCTAATCTAACAACCTCCTCTCAAGCATGTGGAATATTCACACTCCATCCTTTCTCAGGTTGTTGGAAAACAGGAGTCCAAGCGAGCAAGTTCATCTTCAAAGGCCTAGGTGGATATGGGCAAAGGCAAAGTGGCTTGGACACAACACTCCTCTTCATGTGTTTGAAGTGGATTTCTTTTCTATGAGCAATTTATCCCAGATTATTTTACAACACTTCTGCTTCCTGTTCGACTGACTCGACACTTTGAGGCCATGCCCGTGAAATAAAATACTCTAATTTTTATGTGTGTTTTCATTTCCCCATAAAAACTGTAATACAGATTTACAGACTTTTCCCTCCCCAGTCTCATTTGTGATACTTTTCCCTGACGGTAGCCAGAAGCCTTACATAAGGCAGTAAAACCCTCCAGGGTTCAGCAACCAAGTAAAGTGCTGGTGCTTATTTCCACCTGCTCAGAAACAGCACAGAAATTGCTCATGGGTATGCTAGTCCCACATGCAGCAAAGCAGGATTTCAGCAGGGAGCTGCTGAGAATGTTGCTGGCTTGCTGGGAGAGCTGCTTAGGCAGTGTGGCAAGGCTGGATGGGGTGCTGAGCAACCTGGTCTAGTGAAAGGGAGCTGGGAACTAGATGATCTTTGAAGTCCCTTCCCACCCCAACCATTTGATGATTCTGTGGTTCTGGGGGAAATCCTGATTCTCAAATTAATTGCAGCTGCTGTTCCTCTCGCTTGGTAGCATGGCTGGTGAATTACTCTGCATTTCTCTTCCTTCCCTTACCCTAGCTCTCTCTCTGAGCATCCTTCTCCGAAGTGAAATTCCTGCTGGAATTTGATGAGGGTTTTTTCCACTGGATTTGCAAGTGTTTGTTCCAAATTATAGCATACTGTACTGTATTGCAAATCATGTTATTATAATACATAATAATGCTATATTCATATATATTGACAAATTAGATTGTATTAACTTAATTTTATATTTATATTTACATTTAGTCTTCCTTGTGACACCCTTCAAAGCAGATGTACCCAACCCAGACTCTGTTGAGAATTTGACCTATGAAAACCAAAGCTCTTTTAAAGTAAAATCCAAGTCTGGGAATTCTAATTGCAATTATCCAAAGTCACTATAAACTTCTGGGAAAAAAAAAGCCCTTCCTGTTCCTTCCTATCTAAGACCTGCACAAATATTTTTCCTTTATTTACACAAGGCAATCATACAAGAATTTTCATTTGTTGTTTGGTTTCATAGTAAGCACATTTTTGTGGTGAATACTGTCTGTTTTGTTACCAAGGATAAAATACTAAAATACTGTTTATTGGCTTCCTTAGAAAGATTTCGGAATGAGAGTAGCTGCCACTGTTTACTTTCCAAATCACAGAGATTTGGAGCATATAACCAAAATAATTACTGTATTAGCCTTCTGAAATAGAATTAAGAGTTTTCCAGTTTGGTTAAATGATTAAAAATAAGTTCGTAGAATATGATTCTCTTCTAGCATATACTAAACAACATGTAGGTCTATTTCTAAAATTACATATTCTGTTTATGTTATTTGTACCTACAGCAAAATAAATGAAAGAAAAATATACCTGTACATAGCTTCAGTTTTCTTGAAACTCATTTGGCAGAAAATTCATAAATACACTTTTATCCCATGTATCACTTAGAGTGTTGACAATAATTTTCAGGCCTAAAGGATGCAGTCCCTAAATCAGAGACAGTTCTTGGAACTTAGCCTGAGCCCTGAAATTGATAGTGGTTTGATTTAATGGTGACCAGGAAAAGGATATATTGGTGTATCAGCTGTGGGGGCAGCCACATCTGGCAGAAGGAGGGGTAGGCAACATGGGAATAATAATTTCTAGAGCCCTTCCAACAATCTCCTTGGTTTCAGCGCTTGGAAGCTGAACTAATTTTAGTCCTATCAGTCTGTTCTGAATCTTCAGTGAATTTATGACATGGCTGTTACAGGGAGACATGTTTCAGTTAACTCGGACTCCTGAAAATAGAGACAGCAGCAAACTGCAGACAGCCAATTAATCAAGTGGGTAATTGAGAGGGTCGTTCAGACTGAGACTCAACCTTTCAGTCCTGATAGATCCTCATTGTTTCAGTTATGTCACTGGAGAGATGTGAATTCCAGGAGAGATGGAAAATTCCTGTGCATCACTGTTATAGAAACCAATAGTTTTTTACCTCTAAGGCTTATTTTGCTGAGATTGGCAGCTGTAATTGTTTGGAACCATAGATTAGAAGGCATAACTAAGAGATTTGTAATTAGAACAATTGCTGAAGTTTTCATGTCAGTGAAATTCTGGAGAGTAAGGCCTTTTGCCATAAAGTGTAGAACACTCACATTAGAAGTCAACCTAGACAGCATCCAGACTTGATGCTAGTGGGAAATGGAGAATGAGTGGTTTGCTGGGGTTTTCAACAGGACAAGAAATTAAAACAGAAGCTTAGAAAAAGCAAGGCATTTTATTTTCAGGGAGAAAAACTTGTCTCCAAGTCCTAAGTGCTAAAATTTATAACCCTGTCTTCCAGATGACCATATAACAGGTGTTCCCTTCCTCTTTGCTACATGGGTCTTCAGTGCTGAGAGCCTGTGAAACTCCCTTTTCCTTTGTAGCCTGTATGGTTAGGGTGTAAAACATCTTCAAAAGCTGAGCTTGAGGATTAGAGTATTAAACACCAAATGAAATGCCTTAACAGAAGCAGAGGTTTCAATTTACCATGCACTTTTCTCCATGCTCATGTTTTGTGGCCCCACCTTCTCTTTCTCAGGTGGAATCAGCTCTTCTCTTGCTGCCATTCCCCTTGGGTCTGTTGGTGTGAAGGATGCTTTCTTCTTCCTGACCATAACTGAGGAAAGATGTTCACCAGTTCATTGTTCAGTACAAAGAAAATTAAACACAAGAAGTGAATCCATTTTGCATTTTCTCTGGAAGCAAAGCCAATGCCAGGGTCTTTCTTTTCCCTCTCCTTCCCCATATTGCATTTTACTGTCTCCTCACTGCATTGTCCTCAACCAAATCTATCAAAAAGCTGAGATAGTTAAAGGGAAAAAAATTTGGAGTGTAAAATTTATCTATTTATTTATTTATAGTTAGAGAAAATAGTCAAATTTCTATTATTCAAACTGGATATGTAGAAACAGCTATCTAACATTTAAAGAGAGGAGAGGAAGCACATCAGGTACTTTTATAATTGACTTTAAACTGTGTGTTAACAAATTATGTTATTTCTAGATAAGAAATCTTGCCTAAGAAGAGGGTGGACTAGTTTAGCACAAACCCGATTTAAATATCCAATATACTTGGAGCCCTAAGACAAAAATAAGATGTTGTTTAATTCATTAAAGACTATAGTCCCCTGGCTGAGGCACAGTGAAAAAAAGATGACAGAGAAATTAATTAGGAAGTGAGAGATCTTAGAAAATTATGAAAATGCTTCTTAAAGAAAATGTGGAATATGTTAATGAAGTGTTAACCTCTGCTGGCACTTTTGTAAAACAAATCATGTCAGGTGGAAAAACACCAAGCTGCATGCTGGGTGGGAGTCTGAGTAAGGCTTTCCTCCTTCCACTGCAGGAGCTATGAGCTCCTTGATTCCATGGTGCAGAACAAGTAAGAATAACCCCAAACCAAACCAACCAACCAACCAAACCTCTCATAAAATAGTTATTGTCAAAAAAAGCTTCATTGCATCGAAATACCATTTCAGTCACCACAAACCTGCTTGTTCCTTCTGAGGATAGCTGGCTGCATAGCAGCCTAATTGCCTCCTCTTTTCTTTGCCTGCTCCAAACACAGCAGGGTCCTGGCATCCATTATCATTGGGGTGAGAGGCACACACATTTGCAAGTAAATATACATATATTTGTAAAAAAACACAACATTTTTTTGGCCTTGCATTACTCCTGTGCTTTGCAGGATGAATTCCTCAAAGTAGGAAGTACCCCATGCCAGAACATCAGCCTTTTTCTCACCTGCCCTGTGTAACTTCAGCATGTGCTGTGAACCAGTGTCTGTGGGTCTGTGGACAGACTCCTGAGCTCTTCACAGAGCAGACTCTCCTCTTGACTTTGCCTTGCTCTACCCAGGACTTGTAGCCATTGCCTGGGATCTTTTGGCAGTGAAAACCCTTAAATAAGTAATAATCATAATAAAGAGTATGGTTGTCTCAATCACAGTTTAGACAGAACCTGAAAGATGGCTATGAGTAGTGAAGGACTCTGTGAGCCTCATGTTTGGGAGCAGTACAGCAAATTTCATAATTTTCTGTTCCTACTGGCCATTAGTAGAAAGACCAAAACCAAAGCAATTAAGTTGAGAGTAAGCCTGAATAACTCTGTTAAAAGTTTGGATGCACAGAAGTGTTTTCTGGATTCTTTAGAGACATTTCTAACTCAAAAGAAAAACAGGACAACACAAGCTTTGTCAACATTGTTTTCATGCAGCCAAATTTTCTCTAAACAGCAGTAATGCTAGTGGGATTTGAAAGATTTCTAGCCTGGCTTTTTTTTTTCATATAGGAAACAGGCTCCATTTGGAGCCATGTGTTTTCAAAAGTAGATTAATTCAAACGTGTTAACTCCTATATGTTCAGTTACAGTTGGATTGTCAGAAAAATGATATCCTTCCAAATCCCTCTGTAGCTGGCTCAGTGGGGTTTTCTCAGCTTTAGGGAGGTTACTTATGACTTTTGCTTTGGCTCTGATGCTCTTTTTATGAAGTCCTTCCAAGCCTAAGAAAGGAAGTAACCTCATAACACATAGTATGCTGCCCCACAGCACACATTTTAGAGCAAGAAAAGCTAGAAAAGGTGTTTGCAATAGAGTTTCCTTCTTGTTTGGTGGTGCTGTAATTAAAGGGGCAGATACCATCTCTAGAGAAACTTGTAGCTTGCAGGGATTTAATATATATCCCCAGCTTTTTTTTTCAATTTTTCTTTTTTGGCCTAGTCACTCTAATCTCTATTGTTTGGGGCTGGGAGGGAAACTTTCTGCCTTGCACATTTTGTCCTACAGATATGTAAGACCTGAATTATCAACAGCAAAGAAATAACAACAATCCCAACCCAGCCCTTCCCTTAGGGCAGTGAAAACCTGAACCCAGAACCAAGCTGACAGGAAGACACATTTTCTCCACTATCAACACCCTCTTTCAATGTCAGAAGAAGAACGAATCTAATAGGGCATGCTGTCAGCAAGAAATCTGAGGAGTGAGGTGACCCTACTCATGCACAAGACCTCCAGAAATCTTGGCACTTTCAAACCACATTTTGACAGAGTCAGTCATAGCAGAGAATTAGAACAAGAATGTAAGTTTTCTGAAAGATAGAGATGAAGAAATGAAAAATTATTCTGTAAGAAAAATGTCCAAAGTGTGATTCTGGTATGAATTTTGCATTTTTAATTTTGTGCAAAAATGCAACTAGAATATGTATATTATACCACCATAGTCCATCGTAGCTCCTCTTTAATCCCAATTTCTTCTTAGTATCAACTGCAACACTGTATTTTGCTTATTGTAGTTTCCACCTTGGAAATTTAGGTTTAATATTTCAGCTGCTTCTAATTTGACCACACCAAAACTTGGCTTTCATCAGGTATGTTTCCTGAGGAATCCAATGAGCTATGTTTTTTGAAATGTCACAAAAATAGCAAAACACTGTTGATTTCAGATATATTTTCCAAGGTGCTACATCCAGCAAAACTTGGTTTTGAGAAAAAGAGAAAACTGCAGGAAAATTGCTCTTAGTCCATGTCCATTCTGGACCTCTCACAACACACAAATGGTGGAGATGGACTCCAAACCTAAAGACAGCTGACGGACATTAACCAAAACTTTTGCTGCTGAGGCTCTTTCCAGCAAAGGACAAAACCACACTTTCCATCAGAGATAGAATGTCCCATTCATTTCATGCTAAATTAACCAGAGAATGGCAAAAGGATGGAGGCTTTCCAGCATGAAACAGTGGGAATTTTCAAGGCTTTAATAAAATGGAATAGCTTAGGCTTTAAGGAGAAATAAGGTGGCTTTTTGAGTGCAGTGGGCAATAGCTGCCATCACAATAGAGGTATGGATCTATTATGAATACATCTTGCTATAGCAGATTATTTGGGGGTTAAATTTAGACTTGCTGAAGTATTCACTGCCTTGCTCCTACACCATTAGGACCAGAGTCTTGGATTGGAGATTATTGCTCTGACATAATGTTGATAACCTTTGCAAGCTGTGCCACGTGGCATTGTGAAATTGTGTGATACTTAGCAGAACAACCAAGAGGACAGACATTTTCCCTACCAGAGGCAGAGGGAAAATTTTCTAAGATTGAGACCATACTTAAATGAATTTTAGAAATCCACAGTACTAAAACACCTTTGAATAGCTAGGCTTTCTCTGTTGCTGAAACATGTTAAAGACTTCATGTCCATTCTAAATGTCAGTGTCATACAGCTGGAATACAAATCATTCCTTACCTATGTCCTTGAAATTCATATGAGCAAAAATGTTTGTTAGGGATTTTTTTGTCATTACAAAATCCATTCACACTCAAGAGCCACGTGGGGAAGAATCTCAGAGCAATATCTGAAAACAGCAGAGAAATGTACAAAATTCTGTGTGAAGCAGAGTGGTTTTTGATTTGTAAATGGAAAAATCATTTTTGGCTACTGCTTTTAAATTGCATTGACACACACCATTATTCTGCATTTCAGCTCAGAACTACAAGCAACATTATGGAAAAATACCTGTGAGGATGAAATCTGTTTTGATGGGCAAGGAGTGCTTCGGTACCAGGAGAAATAAGCACCCCTCCAGAAGTGAAGTAAGTGTCTGAAGATTTGGAGGAGAGCTCTCACACTAAAAATGGAATATTTTTAACAGGCAATTACTTTTTATCACGATATGATCAAAGACAACAGTTTGATACTTGTCTATCAGACCTGACTTTTTTTGTCTAATGTCATTAAGACACCTTCCAAGATGGACATTCTTGGGCCATTGTCCCCCAGATGAGGAAGACTTTCTATTTCTAAGGCAGATAATGTTTAACTGCATACAGGACTCCTTTAACATGGTAATTTCTGCAGGGAATATGAAAATAAAAAGGTTTTCCCCTTATTTCCTTGCAGACGTTGTTTAGGTACAGAGGTTCCATTAAATAGATACTTGGTGCCAAGAAAGCATGTATCTGAAATACACTTCCCAGTCCAATGCATCTGCAGATAGCAATGGTCCAGACTCTCCTGAGCAGCTTTTTAGTGCACTGAGCAAAATAACAAATGCAATTGTATTTGGGAAGTGCCACTGAAAGGTTTTGTGCCTTGGCTGAATGAGAATATTCTTAGGACATGTTTAAACGCCACAGTGTCCCATGCAGGCAGAATTGCCTAATGTTACTTGACTGTACTGCTAATTGGTGGTGCTTCATCTAAAGTGAAACATTGTTTCAGAAGGAGCTCTCTCCTGGGAGACTGACAAACACCTCTGCTCAAATCAAATTCTGCTGAAGAGCTGATATTTTTGGTATCAGTGAACCAGCCTGGGAAAGGCCTTTTGGGTTTTGTCTTTTGGAGGGCTGCTGGCATTCCCACACAGGGCAGGAATGCCTTGCCTGTGTCCATTTTGCCCTTGTAGGAACAGAGGTGGGTTCATCAAGTCATTGTGACACAACGGAGATTTTAACTTTCTCAGTAAATTTGTCACTGGTGATAGGCACAGGAGAAGTTGCCTTGTTGAACAGAAAGAGGCAATTTTACAGCAGAAATGGAGACAGTGAATGTCAAAAGGTTGATAGCAAAGCCTGCAGATAATACTGTGTGTGTTACATGCATTCGATATGCTCTTTAAGGAAAAGGAAAAGGAAAAGTTTATATGGAGATTGACCTTATTCATGGAGAAGGGTTCAGCTCTTTCAACTACATGGACAATTACAAATATGTGCAATATATCCAGGCTACATATGTGCAATATATCAGCTATGCCTCAGCCCAGTAGCCTCCTTTCAGCAAATGAGTTGCTGGAGCACTGCATCAGGTATAGGAGCTGAATCACCTCCCTGCCCAGCAACACTTGAAATTGCATCACTTAAACCCCAGTCAGATGACTAGAACTACAGGCATAGAGTCTGTGTAGGTATTTTGCTTTGTATGTGAATGTATAAATATATACATTCTAATTTCACATTCTAAATCTTTAAAATGTTTTAAATATTTCAAAAATTCGCTAACCAGAGGGAAAAAACTAATTAGTTCTCATGACTGAGCACTATTGCAAAGGAGGAGATTTTGGTACAAAATTCCTGTCAGAAAGCAGAAACCCAGGTCAGCCTGGGTTGTTGTTTGCAGAGATGGAGGGACAGCTTTTCCCCTCTGACCTTTATGGGAATGTTGGTTAGGACTTCAAGGCAATTTAGATGCATCTACAACAATATGGTCTGGCAGGTTGGGAATTTCCACCAATGAAAACATGATTGGAGGGAAAGTCTCAGTTTTGAGTATAGACTCCTAAATCTGTCAGTGGAAGTTTCAGTGGATTCAGTGAGTCTGGCACCTGGTTTGCAATCATTTTCTTAGGACCACACAGTAAGTCTGTGGGAGGGACATGACCCAAACATAAGTCTGCTGAGTCCACGCAGTCCAGTGCCAAAAACAGGCTTTTGCTTGATTTTAGTAGCTATTTCTTTAGTTCTATTGTTCTAGTAGCTCATAGCTGTCAAAAATTTTAAGAAAGCTTTTGAGGGAATGAGGGTTATTCAACTGTTTAATAACTAGTGGTTTGCTATTGATTTGTATCAGAATACCTAAAGTGAAAAAGACATTCCAACAATTTTAAAATCAGTCTGACTTTAATTGCAAAAAGAAGCCTCTCACAAAGCCAAAATTTCCCACAGGTTCAGTTCTACACCAAATAAATTGCATCTAAACCACTTCTGTGCAACATGTAAAATAAACTAAGAAAGGGCAATTGACTGGCACTCAGCTTGACATGGATCCCACCAGGCACTGCCTGACCCAAGGGCTGGAGTAGACAAGATTTCCAGAGTGTCTGAAAACCCTTTCCAGAGCTACATCTTCCTGGATTTACTGTGAAAGGAAATGTCAGAGCAAGGCTTAACTTCTGCATTGTTCACTCCAGCCTTGCTCTCTGATCAATCTCCACAGCTCTTTGAGGGAATGACCTAAAAGGACAACAGCTGCCCCCACATATTTGCATATTTGTGGGTGACATGGCTGTTACAGATGCAGTACCAAGCACCCCTTTCCCTGGTCCATCCATAGCCTTTAACAGTGGGAAAACAGGATCTGTAAAGGATGAAATCCTTGTAACCACAGAACTCAAGCAGCTGACGCTTCTGATTTCAGTAAGGCTGAGATTCCACTCATGTCTTTGCTGTAATTCACCACGTGTAGAAAACACTCTTACAAAGAGATATTGACCAAAATGCAGCTTATGTACAGCACACACAGGGCTGTACATTATACAGCAAATACTAAAGCAGACAGTGAATTTCTTGGCTTGTGTATAAAGAGAGGGATAATTCAATTATAACTGTCTTTTCATTAATATCAATCATGAACAATGAATTTGTGGCTTATGAATTTGCTACATTTTCAAACATTTTCAATTTTGTGAACCATGTATTTCAAGCATCATCCAATAAAAATTAATTGAATAAAAATTTCCTACCATGAACATACAGTAATATTCTATGTAGACATGGATTACTAAAAATAATAAAAAAAAGGGATAACTTCTTGTGTGTCCATGGAATTGTTTAAATTCTATCCAGACTGTATTGTATGTGCTTTAATTACTGAAGGAATATTGCTAATTTGAGTCTGTATATGCTGAGCATCAAATATATTTCTTTTATTTCTTTGTCCTGTTTGTGTTCACTTTTTTTGCCAAAGTACATTGTTGGTAACTGATGCACCATTCTGCACTGAAGAGTGTTAGTACTTGTGTAATGTAGAACAAATGTCTGAAAAACAGAGCTCTTTGCTCATGACATCCTGATGTATAAAAAAAGTTGATACCAAGTTACTTCTACATGGGCTGTAGCTAGAAAGGAGAAACATGATCTATTTTTTTGGGTTTTTTTTTTGCACTTACAAAACTTGACAAGTTGTGACAAACTATTCATCGTGTATGTGGCAGTACCTGTGTAGGTGATGGCACATCTGGAGTGACCTCTTGTCCTTCCACCTCCTTTCTGACTCTGACTTCCCAAGGAATCTCCCACAGTGAAGAGATTTTACAGCAGAGGATTAAAATGAAAAATCTCTGAAGTCTCTTCTTTCAAAATTGAAGGCTACTTTGTGTTAGATACGCTCTCACCATAATTCTTATGAAGACCCTAAACTGCTGCCAGTTCAAAGCTGCAGCCTCCCCAGAGGGACAGCTCCCTTCTGCTGCTGGAGAGGCAATCATGAGCATGGTGGGTGAGTCCTTGGGAGTGAAATGTTTTCTATATGCCAGAAGATAATAGAAGAAAAAATCCTGTAGGATAATATAATAAGAAGAAACTTTCTTAAGCTATCTCCTCTTCATATGTTGTGGGCCTGAACTTATTAAGCTTGCCTGCACAGTCTGCAGCAGGCAGAATATGGGCTCTGACCATTTGTAGAGTGACACTCATTAAAGGCACCTAAGATATGGCCTCTTTCCTCATGAATCTTATTTCACAGACTGTTCAAATTCTGCAGAACTCTCTCCCACCCCTTCTTAGCAGGGGTGTTAATTGTGATGGTACATATGCCTAAAGGGATCTTGAATGCATCTACATACACATGGGGAGAAGTTTGTGTCCTTGCAATGATCAGTGGGAAAAGCTGTACATCTCCTTGTGTACCTCCCAGAAACACTCATCCATACAATCTAGTGCTGATCAACCTTGTGCTGCCATCTGGACTGAGGTAGGTTGGCCCTCTTTGCTCAAAATGAAAGAAATAACTGGGAAATAACAGAGGAGAGTAGGATACAAGGGATTTCCACCTCTCTGGTTTTTCTATGTGGTCAGCATGGACTGGTAGGGCCTTTTGCATTCTTTTTATTTTGATCTTCTGGAAGCTGTTACATGCCAAGCCTTTCATATAAGCAACTATACCTATAAATGTAACAAGTAAAATATATGTTAGTAGCCAAGGAATCAGTGAAGTTTGTCAAATACATGTAACATGTATAAACATGGTGCTAATAGAGATTGAGCATCTTACTAGAAAAACCAAGGCAAATTAAAAAAAATAAGCAAAAAAAATAGTGTCTTGTAACCTTAAGGAGTCTATATGTAGCACAATACAGATGAACCAGGATTTTGATGTCAAATATGCAGGTGATACTGTATTACACCAAGCATTTTCACTATTTCCTTGATATTTACATAATCTCTAAAATCAGAGAGGGAGAAGTCAGAGAGGGCTAAAGTCTCTGCCTTTAGCCACACTGCTCAAGTCAGTGAGAATTACTGCTGTGTTACCCAGGGTAAAGTGAAAAGGTTTTCCATACCAAGAAGCTGCCTGGTCTATCAGTCTTCTCCACAATAGTGGATCTTAGGCCAAGGAGAAAAGCCAGCAGTACCATGCAGCTGGGAAAGACATTGCTCCTGCTCATCTCCCAGTCAGCTCCTTTCATCAGCTCAGTGCTGGTTTATGAAGCTGAGAAATGCAATGTAGCCAAGGTCTCTGGTCCTGGTCGTTCTCATCATGAACACATCTGGGGTGGGGATAGGATGATGGATGACCCTGGTTGTCTGTGTTCCATATGGAGTCCCCAGAAAGCATAAAGGCACTTAGTGGAAGCTACAAATCTTCTCTGACATGCAGTCTCTCCTACTCATGACTTAGATTTTGTTCATTTTGGGATGATGGGTCACTTTCTACCTGAACACAGCTCTTACAATAATTTATTGTACATATATTCATATGTATGCATGCTATATAGGCTTTCTAGATGGTTGTTTTTTTGGTGCCTTTTGTATAATTTTCAACTTCTCAAGACGTGTTTAGATTTTTTCTATTTTTAAAAAAAAATGTATTTAAATAACAGGATTGCATTCTGTCAAAAGTAAAAAAGCTAATGTTACTCTGCTTTTGAGAGTGGTTTTACTTGGTTTGTGTGCTCAGATTTTTATCCTTAACTTAGTTTTAAATCTGCACCTACCATTTCCATAATTCCAGTGGCTAGTTTTTAAAAAACAATGTTGGCCAAGCACCTGAATGCTATAATCTGGTTTGGATCAAAATGCACGTTTTCCAGTCTGATTTCGGTGACTACATCTTGGACCAAGAGCAAGTCAGCATAAGTTGCAAACTGTAAAAGAAAAATGTTTCTCCTGAAAATGCATAGAAAGCACAGATTGGGAAATAAACACATCTTCTGATAGTGATACTGAGGGGGAGAGAAATGCAAAAAAAAGGAGCTGTGTCTCTTTGACCATATTATGCCAGCCAACGTCGCCAGTACTTGGGTGTGGGACAGTTGCATGTAGTCACACAGGGACACACATTGCACATTACACAAAGTAACCTCCTGTAGTGTGGTCACTCCTCAAAGCTGCTTTCGCTTGCAGCGAGAGAAAAAGGGCCAGAGTCTTAAAATCAATGCTGATGTCTTTTAAAAATTGGCTGAAGATAATTGATTCTTTTAAAGATAGGCTTGTGAGGTCCTGAAATTGGATTATGAAGAAAATCTTAAATAAGGAGAGTTAAATACCTTCCTGCTCCAGCAGAGCACAGTGCCCATCTTTGCTGCTATAAAATAATGGAAAGTAAGTTTTTACAGGGATTCAGCAGGTCATCTAAATGGTTCCTATGGCAAGGCAGGTATGCCAGGCCTAAATCATCCCCAGTGCTCACTGTGCTGATTTGTGTTTTGTGAGGCTCACAATACCACAACCTGGTAATCATTTTACCCCAATGCTCCCTTTTCCTGCAGCAGTGTGACATGCTCAGCGACAGGAGCCTTCTCAGCACTTGATTCACTGTTCTTATTAGGAACAGCTGCTTTTATTAGGATGAGGGCAACATACTGATCTGTATTTATGATGCTGAGATTTGCTTTATTTTCTCAATTATGTGCTGAATGCTCAGTAAAGGGGTTCCTAAATACAGATTTGGGATCTATCTGGAAGTAAATAAAAAGTTGTGCTGAGGGCAGAGAGGGCATGTTAACACTGTAGATTCTCATTGGCTTGGGATCAACTACTGTTTCAATGCAAATGACTTTTAGGTTACAAATCCTCAAATTTTTGAGCAGTATTTAGCTTCATGAAGACACACAAATTTTTTAAAATTCCTAGCAGTGGAAATGTAGGTACCTTCACATTTTCAGTATTTCAGATATCCATCTTTGTAAGTCTGCTCATATTTTGTTTATTGAGGCTGGCGAAGAATGGGAGTAAAGAACAGAAATTCACCACTTTTGCAGGGTTGTTCTTATCCCAAAGCAGAGTTATTTTGCTATGTGAGCACTTTATAGTGTTTTAATTAAGGTAGCATTATTGCTAACAATTTTAATACAGAGAAAAATGTCTGTTCTACTTCTGTTGCTGTTTTATTTTAGATAAAATATATTTATTAAGTAAATAAAATAAAAATCAAGTCTTACTTTCAACATCCCATGCCACAACAAATATTTTAATTTGTGCTGTGTTTCTGTATCTCATAAAGAATAACAACCAGCATCCATCTAAATCTATCTTCCTGATAGATTTGGTTGCTCAGAGCAACCACACAAAACCTTCTGCCAGAGCAAATGCTCACTAAACTGGGTTTTCATGTGATAGGTGTGGTGTTTGAGAGGAAACAAAAACTGCAGAGGTGATAAATGTGAGGTTGCTTTCCTCTTAAAATACACTTTGAATCCACTGATTCATGTGTCAACTACTTCTGTACTTTTTGATACAGTGATACATTAATTATGTGTTTCTTCTGTTCTTGTGAAATCCATTAGAGTCAAACCACCCTACTGTAATAATTGGAATTATTGAAGTTGTATCAGCATTCTCAATATTACTGTCACTAGTGTATGGTGCTATTTATAAAGCAGAGAATAAAATGTCCCTTATGTGTGCAATTATGGCACTTCAAACCATGTTGAGATGAAGAAAAATAGCATTTCCCATTGGAAAATATTTTGATTAGAAATTACTCAGTAAGTACCTTTAAAACTCAGCATTTTCTACAAAACCCAAGTGTGATGACAGCCCTAAACTCAGTGTGTATGTTATACCAAATTTTTTGTGGCTGGAAATCATCATCCCTTGGTTGAAACCAAAGCTTCCATAAAGACTGACACAAGCACACCAAAGCTGCAAACAATATCCTAAACCTCAGATCCTGATTATGACTTTTCAGAGCACTCTACTAAACAGAGCAAGAAAATATCATCAGAAAAGAAAGAAAACAATCAGTATAATGGTAAAGCATTTCCATTTTTTACATCCATATGAACGTAACTGACTGTGAAACAACTTGCACTTACATGTTGTGAACTTGACATTATTAAAACCGACATGTTCGTTATTAAACTCTCTATATTATGCACATTTCTTTTACAATCAGCTCATTTGTGTCTTTAGAAAGCAGGAATGCCTTCTGCAGCCCTCCTGGGAAGTGCACTGTGCCCTAAAGCTATTCAGAAAAATACAGATTCATAGCAGAGCCACTTTATTGTCTTTAACAACTGACTCCTCCATTTCCTATTGTTCACTGGTGAAAGTAGAAATAGCAATATGAGAAATACTGTTGTTTGAAAAAATAACTGTCTTTGTATTCCTTGAAGTCTGAAAAATAGGTATGTGGCTTGAACAAACACACGCGATGGTATTTTCTTGTAAGTATTCCGCTGGATTGACCATGTGATGATCTGCACCTCCAGCAGACAATTCCTTCTTGTTCCCCAGCTCCTCTTTTGTTCTACAATGGCAGAGATGGCAGCTTCCTCCTCACTCTGGGGACAACATGTCGTGGTGCACAGCTGGTGGGTGTGCTGGTGGTGAAAACAGAGCCGCTTCCTTCCCTGCAAGGCATTGCCTCATGTATGGACAGGGCGAATCTGGTCCTTCCCATAGTGCTGGCTTTACAGCTCTGCCTCATGAACTCATTCCTGGAAGGGACTTTTCCAGTGAGATGGTGACTCGTGTAGCTATACATGTACATTTTTCCTCCATTTAAAATCTACAAATTAATGGTAAAGCTTAGGGTCTGGTTGTGTCAGGGAAGGACAATCAGCCTGGCTGGATACAATATTTTAAAATGGTTTAAAATCACTGTGGAGGAAATGGCCTCATGTTTTTGAAGTTTACACTGAACTGTATTGTGTAACTCATTCCTGAACACTGAAGAGAGTTGCTCGTTGCTCATCCAAGTTAACAGGGATTTGTCTGCTAATTTCAATAGAAGCGGAAATAGATTATAAAGGTTTTTTGGCAAGACTGTCTAATGATTGGGAGCTCAGGAGAGCAACCAGATTCTAAAAGTAGATGCTTCCTATGCTAAGATATTGGTTCCTGATTTCTTTCATGGG
This sequence comes from Irena cyanogastra, assembly GCA_013397155.1. Lineage (NCBI taxonomy): Eukaryota > Metazoa > Chordata > Aves > Passeriformes > Irenidae > Irena > Irena cyanogastra. The sequence goes on from VWZV01015479.1 coordinate 50,589, forward strand.
AACATTTCCTGCCATGATCACAAATTTATAAGAGACAAGCATTCATCTAGCACTCAACTCAGAATGCCTATTAAATAAAACATAGCTCCCAAACAAACCTCACAATTTATTCAGAGTGAGAGAATTGTGTCTTAATGGTGAGTTTCTGGGCAGAGTAATAGGGTGACAATTTTTCCTACAAATAAATATTCTTGAGCTACCAGTATTGTTAAACAAAATCTATTTTGAGATGCCTTCAGGACTTGTGTCATTAAGCCTGAAGAATTGCTCTGTTCCTCTGAGGGTGTTTGAGATCTTGGTATGCAATGACTATTCCACCTTAATTTGCTTTATGTGCCTGATAATGGGATGATAATAATTTGGGTATCCTTTGGGGATGGTACTATTTTGTGGCATTCTTTGGAAAGCATCAAGATTTCAATACTTTGGAATGACTTTCTGCTGTTCATATGTTTAATTTGTCTTGCAATGTGTGAAATCTTTGAAGCAGTCATCAAGCTCATTAAAAGGGAAAAATAAAGGACTCCAAGTCAGTTACACTTTGTGAAAGTTGACAGTTTAAAATCTAGTGTTAAGGAAAAGTACCAAAAGCAAAAGGTGCTGAAAGTTTCCAATTGCCACATATTGGTTCTTTCTTTCCTATTTGCTATTGGCTACCTGGGGTTGTTACAAATGTCAGATGGTCACTTCACACAGCTGGTATCAGGAGATGCGAAGACTATGCAGCCTGGTGGGCAGGTCCATGTTCACTCCCTGCTACAGTGCACAGGAAGAAATGCTGTTCCAGGTCTGCATCACACTCCCTCTACATCATTGCTGCAAGAGGTTGATGTGGTTTGAAAAAGATGTGTCCTTCTGCCTGGGCCTGCACTCTGACACAGCATCTTGGATTTCCACACTCCCACCCTTCTCCCCAATTTTTTCACAAGCAGAACATGAAACGATGTGTTTGCAGTGGTTGGTGCTGAGCTAGGCAGATGTGTCTCCTACTTTTAATGCAACAAGTTCAGAGTCCTCTACATATCTTCCATTTAACTGTTCATTGTTGGCATCATGGTGGTAGAGGTAAACAGGGACCTCAGTGATTGACGTGGCCGTGTAGGAGGTAGATCGCGTGGAGCAGTGATCTCGGCGCCTTTGGCCCCACTGGGTTTTGTACTGCGTCCACTGCCTCTTCAGAGCTCCTTGCACCTGGGAGGGAAACACACAGTTAGGGTGAGGCACAGCATAAACCCCTGTGACAGGAAGGAAAGGAAAAGGAAAAGGAAAAGGAAAAGGAAAAGGAAAAGGAAAAGGGAAAGGGAAAGGAAAAGGAAAAGGAAAAGGAAAAGGAAAAGGAAAAGGAAAAGGTAAAGGAAAAGGAAAAGGAAAGGCTGATGCTGCAGCTAGATTATTGCCCCTGAAATGCCTAATGCATTTTGATACCTGAAGAAGCTCAGTAATGAGTAATGAGACTTTGCCATGAATGACAAGTGTAAGTACACTTCATGAGTTTACCAGGACTAATTTTGTAGAAAGAGTTAGAGGATCAGCTAAACAGAGATTTTGTTCTCGTAATTTAAGAACAGGTTCTGTGTGTATATTCACAAAATATAAAATGGTCATAGCCCTCTGTATGGCAGAGGATTTCAACCTTTGAACAGTCATCTGCTAAGAATAAGATATTTTAGTAAACATTTACATTAAGAGTGGTGCTATACATGGTACTAGAAAATTATTTAAATTATTGAGTCCTGCCAGGGAATAAGAAGAACTTCTCCAGCTGCATGTCCATGCATGGCACCTCTTTGTAGTATTGTGGCGTGACCAGAAAGTGGGCAAATCCTGGTTCTTTTTGTTTAGATTAGCGATTCTAAACAACACAAAGTGAGAACAGCAGCAGTTTGGCACAATAATCTGATGTAAATGACCCTTTCCTCCAGAGGAAGGCATGTGCAAGTGAGGCACTGTGATGACAGAGTCTACAAGTTTCTGTGGTCCTGCTGAGGTGGGCACTGTTTGCCATTTGGAGAATGTATTGCTATTCACCTTCTCCTAACACATAAAGGGAAAAAAACCCAAATGGCTCTGAGGAGGTTAATTAGATATCAAGTGCAGGAAAGGCATATGGTCACAATAGAACTTTAATTACTTGGGCTGTGAGCAAGGTTTACTATGCCAGTGTTGAGAGTTAAAGTGAAATAGCTGCATGTGGCGATGTTTTATCACACCATCATCTGAGTTTATTACTGAGAAAGAATTACTGGGTTGAAGAGTAATGCAGTGGAAGCACTTGATAGAGAAATATTACATGAGTTAAACTTTGTAAAGATTTTAGTCACTTTAAAATTGCCTTTTGATGTTACAGTGTGAGTATTGTAGCTTTGCTACCCTAGAAGCTATGGGGAGGGACAGGAAGAAGAAATCTTCAGAAGCACTAGGACAGTGACTTTCCCCATATCTCGCTGGAGCAGTGGCACCTAGGGCAGACACAGGGAGGATAATGCAGAAACCTTGTCTGTGCACAGCAGCTCTGCCTGCCCACAGCCACCTCTCCCCCACTGCACCGCGGTCACCAGCCATTGGGCACTTCTGGCCTTCACCTCTGCACCAAGCTGACCATGTTTGCATTTCACAGCACTTCATCCATTCAGACTCATGCCAGCATTTTAGTGAAGGCAGCAAGAGCCTGCTCTTAGAGTCTTTCTGTTCCTTTCCTAGCACTCTCCTTCCCCTGTCTCCTGCACAGACCCCAAGGCTTTGATCTCTCTTGTGTGGAGAGAAGAGCTGCTGTGCAGGTGAGAAGATCCTGATAAGCTCCCCAGCTGCTCCCCAGCTGGAGTCTGACAGTCCACCAGGGCAACCATAGGTGTGCAGGTGATAGCATGGTTCACTGGAGAGGGAAAAACAATGTCCCTGAGTCTAACAGAGCCTGGCATGAGGAGTTCATAATTTTCTTCTTCAGAGGGAGTGACACTTACACGGTATGTACGGTGGTAGAGAACAGCCACATCCCTTCCAGCTCAGCCCGTGATCAGAAGTGCCATTATACAGGTCTAAAAGGCTCCACAGAGCAGTGAGAGCACAAGGTCAAAGTGTCTTTTTTTTGCCCTCTGCTGAATTGCTTGTTTGTACGAGGATCTGGCCACAAATGGATAATGGATTGTACAAGTTGCTGCATTTGAGTAAAACTTGCTAATCTAGTTTTCTGCCATGATTCCAAGAATCTCAGATGATCCTAATTCATTGCCAACTAAAACCATTCAGGCATGGATTTTAAATATGTGAGCAGCATTACTGAAAATCACATGCACAGCCATGGCACATTAATTACTGAGGAGGCACCTGGGGACCACGAGGCACATGGTGATGCCAGCCATGCTTTCCACTGTGATGGCAGATAAATGAAAGCAAAGACTGAAGCAATGAAGAGCCCAAGTTTATTTACTCTGGTTTTCAAGACTTTAAAGGTTTTTCTGTTCTCCATTAGTGATTCCCACCTCATTGGCACATAGGATACATGGCTGTTTTTTCCCCAAATAGGCTTTCCATTCTGTTGTCCAGACTTGCAGTCTAAAAGCAATCCCAGGCTTGAAAATGTGGTCTGGTGAGCAGACTATTGCAGAGACTTTGTATCATCTGTACAAAACTGTTGCTATTGGACAGAGAAACTGCCGTTCTACTGGACACCAACATTTTATATGAAAATAAACAAGCACATTTTTCATTTCAAAAGCAAAAAAATTTACATTGTTTATGTGTTCTTCCAGATGAATGCAGACATTAGTACAGGTTTTTGTTATTATTTTCAGATTTCTTTCTATAGATGGGCTCACGGTACTAAAGTGAGGTTAGTGAGGCAGTAATGATGAATGCACTATAAAACACAGTAAAGTGGTTCTGAGTTTAGCATTGTTTGTCCTGGCTAAGCTTCATGTATTTCAGTCTTGAAGTTAAATGTTCCAGTAGGAAAAAGTAAATCCCAGATTAGCCAAGCTTCTGCAGTTCTAAAATTAATCTCCTTGCCCCACACTGAATTTTCTCATGAAAAATAATTTTATCCTCTATGGCAGCAGATGTATGCAGCAACTTGAAAACAATCTTATATCATGACTGAAGACCAGGCTGTGTCTTTGGTCTATGTACTTCTGCATACACCAGGACTGGGGGAAGTTAGCTCAATTTTCTTGGTCAAACTCAGATTAGTGCTCCCTTTGGAAGGCCCTAATACCAGCCTGGCATTAGTCGGTTGCTGTTTTTATACAGGTTTTATGCCTTATATATCTACAGATTGTGTAACTGCAGAAATAAATGAGAGGAAAGGATCACAATCCTTTCTTCCTCTCCTGGCCCAGCACAGCCCAGCCCAGCCTCCAGTGCATAAACTTTGCTGGGTGTGCATGGGTAATGTGCTGCTGCAAGTAGCACCAAACTGTCTTGAGTCTGTATTAGAGAGGTGCTAATCTTTGACACTGCTCTAATTCCTAACTGGAAATTCTAAAAAAAACTTCCCTAAATAAAATTTCCTAGAAAAAAAAATGAGAGGGTTTTTCAGCACTCCTGCCACTGACAGTCTGCAAATCTGAAGCAGATGCAATGATTGTGAAAATGGGTGTAATGATGAAAAGTACCCAAGCACCAATAAAATAACTCTCAGCAAGTCTGAGAAACCTGAATCCTCACAGTAATTTGTTTTTACTGCCTGACATTGGTCCATGTTTTTGATCAGCTGCTCCACCAAGGAGTCATCAATCACGCATCTTGGCAAGCAGGTGCTTCAGATGTATTCCTTAGTGCATACCTTGAGAACTGTATTCCTGGGGTTGTAAAGGTGGACATGCACTTCTGACATTGTAGCATTGCCAAAAGTACTTTGGAATTAGAGCTAGTAGATGAAACTAAGAAACTAATATACTTTAAGATACTTTATGTTTTCAATGCCTTTTATTGCGACCTTTCCTCATTTTTAACATTGCTACAAGTTTTAATCTAGACAAATCTCGGTGTTCTCATCAGAGATGGAGAATCAACCTTTTGCACTAAAGCTATAAAACACTAAGGGAATTTGTTTTGCAAAATTTAATCTGAAAAAAATGAAGGTGATGCTGTGGGGAGTGAAGAAGGCAATGTTCAAGACCAGAATTTTGGGGTAACACATTGTTTGGAGGCCAGTGAGGAGACACTGGAGTACTGCTTGTACACAGTGATGCAGTCACTCTTATAGGCAGAGGATGCTTCAAAAACTGCCTGACTGGTCTCTACTTGCTTCACAGTAGGCCCTCCATACTAGGGAGTATCAGAAGTTTTTCTTTGTTTCCAGGGCATGGATATTCAGCTGTGTCAGAGTGATGACAGTAAGGCAGAAGGAGAAAGGTGATAATAGCCTGCAGATACTGGGGACAGAAATGTGTTAGGAAAAGAGTTGTACATGCCTTCAACTTTGTTTAGTTGGATGCATGAAACCGTGAACTTCTTTAGCATGATCTTTACAGCTCTCATTTCGTGTTAGGTTCTGATGTGATTAGTTGCTCACATGTTGCCATTCTCCTTCATGCCTCCTGAGGAGCTATGCTACAGAACTGCAGCTGAGGCCTCCCATCTTTTTTATTCTTCAGTTTCTCTGTACATTTACACAGGGAGCCAGCCAGAGACAAGTGTACAGACAAGTTGACAAATGGTGGCAGAATTTAATAGTCTGCTATCCTGAATGTTATGAAGTCTGCCAGTAACACTTTATCAATAAGATAGCCTGCTTTCAGTCTCTATCAAAACATTGGTGTGGTCACATCATTACATGGAATTTGCTGGTTTCTAATAATATACAGGGATAAACAGGAGCACAACTATCTCTCTAGGTTTACTTACTGAGCGTTAGCATCACAAAGTTTGTTCTGTATCTAATTCATTTGCTCTGGATTGAAAATGAACTTTTTTTATGGACTTCCTAGTTTTGCTAAGATACATGGTGTTTTATTTCACTAGAGTTGAATGCTCTTCATGTGTTGAAAAAGCTTTTTTTCTGCAAACCATGTTTGGAAAATGGCTTGCTGCAGGAATTTAAAATATGTCAAGAAATTTGACATATTTTAACCTTCTATATTTTTGTAAAAAAAGAGAAGTAGTAAAGTGACGCTAAACCCCACTGTAGGTGTATATTCATATATACAATCCAGCTGTAAGAGAATGGGAGAGACCTTTGCCTCAAGGGTTTTTGTTTCTCCATTGCTACACAAGAAACATTGACTGTAAAAAGGCCAGTGCTAATCCTCAAAGGAGCTCAAGTAATTTCACTCCTCTACCTCTGACAGTGCTACCAGGGATGGTTTTGCCATGGCTCTGGCCTGAGCTCCTCACTGCATTCTTCGGACAGATCTCTGAATGTCTTCTCTGCTTCTTATTGAGTATTGTGGTTGTTCCTGCCATTCTGGGGCAGAAAGGGAAGTAAAGCACTTTCCTTCTTTGCTTAGACCTCCATCTCAAACTTGTAGACAGTAAGGGAAGAGTGTCATGCCTGTACCTCATTAGGTGCCATCTGCTTTTAAATGGTAACACACCTGATTAATCTGCTCAGGGGTATGCCAGTCACACTCTGCACAGAGCTGTCAGAAATACACACCACTGCTTGCATGTAGAGAGTAAAAGCAACTTGGTGTGGTTTCAAAGTTTGTAGTGCCACATGCTTCACATCTGCATTAGTGAACAGCAGGATGACTGTTTAACAAGTTCTGCTCATTTTCTGCGTTTCATGTACTTACCTCACCATTGAAGAAGCAGAATATGGTAGCCACAAGTAAGCCCTAAGAGAAGGAAAAGAAAAGAGTCTAGGGATCAAAATATATAGACTTCATAATATTTTGGAAATTTGGACTTGATGGATACAAGATAAAAACATTAATCCACTTCCTCTGCATCACAGACACTCCCCATCTTTCACAGGTATGCTATTAAATGGATCTTTTGTCTTTTCATAATGTTACACTGTTTTGCCCCCCCCCATATTAATAAATTTTTTAGATCTATTATGGCTATGAAGTTATTTATATATAAGAGATGTAGAGAAGGAAAATAAAAGGTAGGTATATATTTTGCTTAAAGAGGAGAACCACACTGCCTCTGATTTTGCTGAAGAGATGGTAGAGGAATTTTGCCCTAAATGTTGCCACTCACTCATCAGAGTGTAGCTATCCAGCCAAAAGTGCCAGAGACAGAGAATCCAGCTGTCTCAGGAAGGCTTTAAATTGAACTGTATGTCAAGATAAGTGAACTGGTATGTTGGGCATCACAATGGATGGAGAGGACATGAGAAGAGGTGTAAGTAGCCAGAAAAAGGAGAAAACCTACCACAGCACATGAGTTAGAGGGTAGAGAGGCAGAAAAAAAAGACACTGTACATCATAGCTTGGTCGTAAATGGCTTTAAGTTAATTTCATCATCAGCACAGTTGTTCAGATAGTCAGATAGCATTTCACGACTGCTATAAGATTAAACAGGGCCAAGGCAAGAATATGAGATGGGAAAGTGTGAAATTAATAAAAGAGAAAATTCTTGCACAGAGAGCCTGTCATTCAGGATTATGTAGTTACACTGGTCCATGAACTAACTGCACTCGCTCTTATTAAAATAGCATTACACAGCATCACTGGGAGCCAAATGCCTTCATTTAAAATTACATAAAGCAGTTATAAACTAAACGTATGGCAGTTTGTGAAATTGAGGGGAAAACTGCAGCTTATGTTCCCAAGGGCTGCTTTGAAGAGCTTTACAGCTGTATCTTTTCTATAAAATCTTCATTTAAATGATTACCCGTTGACTTGTAGATAATGCTTTGCAAAATTTCTTGGACTCTCAGATGTTTATCTTGCACCACAAACAAGATAAGCAATACCTTTTAAAGAAAATGCTTATATAGAGATACACAGGCTGGTTTGGACAAGTGCTGACCACTTCAATATTGACAATTACTTTTTTTTAATAGAATTTCTCTGATGCAGGATTTGTAATTTGACATAAATTCAAATATCAAAATGAAACAGCACGTAGGAGGAGGAGCAAGGGTAGACATAGTGAGAAATAAAAGTTTCTTTTCATATTTTGGCGAAGCAATGAGTATTCTCAAAAAACTCAAATCCCAGCATGCAGTAAGCAATACAAAATAGCTTGTCCATAAGTTTTGGGCTGAGAAGCTCTACAAATTCAAACAAAACCTTACAACTCTAAAGCAGGACTTTGTCAGACCAGACACTCCTAAATCAAAATGTTTGAAAGGGCAAAAAATGCGCCAGTTCCTTGCAGCCCGTACCAGTGCTGTTTGCACTGCAGAGATGTGCACAGCTGGGCACAGCCTCTGCTCTTGAACTGCACTGTGCACCCTTGCAGCAGGGGTCTGCTATTCTGCTAAATGTGGTTTCACTAACAGCAGCCAGCCAGAACGGCAAACCAGATGGATCTTGATCTCCTCTGGGAGCAGGGATGCTCCATGGACAGTCTACACAAGGCATGAAAAATCAGAAGTCAGCACAGGGAGAGAAAGAAGCAGGGAAATTTTTTTCAAGTTTGCCCTTCAGTGAGAGTGTTTAGGGGGAATGTGGGAACCTCAGTTCACCTAAAGACAGAATCTGAACCTGAGATATTGAAGTGAAGCCATTTTCCATTTCAATTCCTGTATAGTATTGGAATTCTTCTGTTACATCCTGCAATTGCTCCACTTGTCTGCTGTTCAAGGTGTAGTTCCCTTAACTGACATTTTCTCCTGTCAGCTTCTGACAGAAAAGCGAAAGAGGAAGGTGGAGTGATGCCTCATATCTCTTTCAGTTTCTCTTCTAGTTCAGAGTGAGCTGAAAGCACACCTGCCTTCTTGTTATTTTGGGACCATGCATGGTGTACATGTTCTGGCAGAAGAAATTATCTTTTGCAGTCTGTTCCATATATATCCCATTGCTCTTCTTCCACCTGCCATGGCCCTCTGGACTCTGCCATCTCTTTCTATCATTTCTATTTCTATTTCTATTTGTTTTTCTGTTTCTATCTATTTTTCTATTTCTTTTTCTAATACATGAAGTTTTGCCCATAGTTAGAGGGCTATTGTTATCTTCAGCTGTAAAGCTACAGAGATATCAGTAGCAGACACCAGCTTTGTCTGGAGCCAGGAAGGCTTGGGGTAACCCTAATTGTACAGTGGATCTATTAAAACATGTGACAGACTACATGTAGATTAATTATTTAATTTAATTTAAGGCCTATGGGTTATTTCTCATATCTCTTTGACACATATCTTTCAAATTCTAACTGCTACTGGTTTTTACTCAGGATACAATTCTTGGTGAGGATGAGATGTCGAAGTCAATTATATCTCTCTGCCACTGTGTGGAGTTGTTAAACTAACCTGTGATATATTGTCTGCTCCCAGCAAGATAATGTTGGCTGTGGTGTTGAAAGTGAAAATGAAGAATATATTTATTTTAACATGAGGGCCTTTAATGACTTCTGAAATTCTTTATTTCTGAAACTATGTGAAGAACAAATGAATGTGGCTTTCAGCTGAATCATGCCATGGGGATTGTCCAGAGACAGCAGCTCTCAGACCTTCACATACCTTACCTTATTAACGCTGTATTGAGTTTTTCCCAGTGTTTAAGTGACTACACTGGTCTAAGTAAATTCTTTGCTTGGCAGGTATTTAATTTGTATCTCAGTCTCTTAGATGAGTGTCTTGAAGAGAAGTTCCAGTAAATTGCTCAAGTTAAAATGAACAAACAAAAAATACAAATGCAGATACTGAAAATTTACATAGATTTCTCACACCTCTTTTCATTTTTTTATTTGAGCTTATGGCTCCATTAAACCAAGAAAGCATGTATAGGTACACTTGTTCTTGCTGTTCCTGACCATGTCCAGAGCCCTAATTCCTGTCCTAATCAACCACACACTGTGTTGCTGTCAAGATTTTAGTGGGATTATATATTCATTACTGATGGTAGAAGATAATGTACCGGTGACCATAATATAAAAGTCAGTTTTTGATTCTCTATGTGGACTTTGCTTCATGTCCATTCACTTCTCACTTCTGGAGATGAATGGATGAATGGACAGGAAAAAAAAAAGCACATGGTTGAGGTTGTTCATAGAAGTACATCCTGTTCCCACCTCTCTCTTTCTGGCAAAGATAAAAAGCTTAGAGAAAAACAGCAGTGCTTTTCTCACCACCTTCATTCACAGCACACCCATACAGCATCTCTGAGGTAAATGACTGGGTTATGAATTGTTGATTTATGTAACATGAAAAAAATAAGCAAAGCTAAGAATGTGTCTGTGGAGTTTCTGCTGCCACTGAGGTGGGGAGATTGTCATGAGAGGGCTGAAGACAGCAGCCCACCTGCTGCAAAATGATAGAGACAACACATCAGCCAAAGCTCATGCTTTGCTTCTTCTCCTGCTCTCTATGGGGGTTTTATTACTGTCATTTTTTGCATGAAATTTTCATATAAAATTGCCACTTTGTTATATCCAGCTTACAAAAAAATATTTCCCTATCCTTAATTGGCTTAAAATATTAAAAAGTTTTTAAACTACTAATAATTCAAAGAGAAAAAAAAAGAACAGAAAATAAAGAAAAAATGCTTATGTTGTCAAAAGCAGTCCTATAACCTTAAGTTTGAACAGAAGGAGAAAGTATTTCTGCCTGGTTTGGCATTAGAGAGGATATTTATTTCCTTTTAAACTGAGAAACAGATGGAATGAATACCTTCTACGAAATACATTGAAATTTCTCACTATTTTTAACAGGCTACTTTTAAATGGGTTAATTTTGTTCTGTATAAGGCTGCATAGAGAGCTGAATTTAAATCTTGGAGGCAGTGTGGATATATATGCAGTTGAAACCCAGGCCTGAAAGATTCAAAATATTCTTGTGCCAGACCAGGCACCTCTGAGCTGCATCCTCCTGCCTGGCAGGGTGGGTGCTGCAGTCCTGAGGGTGCTGCTTGGAAGCTGCTGAGTGGCACGCAAGGGATCTCACTTGTGGAGAAAAAGACAGTGATTATTCTCCATTCAGCAGAAAAACCCTTTTCATTTGCCAATAAAAACCAAGGCTCTTATGCTGAAGAGCATTTTAATTTCTCATTAGAGGCAGACTTATGCATCTAGAGCCTCAGTCACCAAGGTATTGAGAAGCAGCTTTAGCTGCTTGTGTACTGCTGTTGATCCAGGGGCTGTTCCTCCACCTCTCCCTCACAGACTCCACGGGTGTCTCTTCTTTGGCACAGTGACAGTGCCATTTTATGCAACCTGACAGCCTCTAAAAACCTGGCTTGAAGGTGCTGGAGATAGAATGGGACAGTTGCTATAGGAGGCTTGAAAGCTGAGGCTTATTCATCCCTGGGCTAGTTTGAGAGCTCTGGGTGGACTGGGACTAACTGATGCATCATGCAGTTAATTTTATACTCTTCCTTTTTTCTTGTGAGGCTTTTGCTATGGACCAATGTCAGAAATCAGAAGCTGGGGTGGTGGTCCTTGGTAGCAGAACCTCTGACAGAAGCACAGCACCCCAGTCTCTTTACAGCCTGGGACTTCTCCAAAGGTTGTTAGTGGTTCCAAGGGTGCAGGAAGCATCAGCTCCAGCCCCAGCACCAGCAGAGCTGCAGGAGGCCCTGCCAGGTCATCAGCACAGGCCACATCAACCTTGCCTTATCTCAAAATGGAGAGCTGAATGCAGCTATGTGCAGGACCAAGGGCTGCTGCTGTGCCACTCCTTCACAGGAGGCATTCCCTTTGCCCGGGTGTACCATTTTCTCTTCCCTGGGCAGCATGGTGGGGTTTTCAGGCTTTTGACAGATGGATTTTCATGCCAGAGGTGTGCAAGGAGCTGGCATATCCAGTACCCTAATGCTTTACAGCCTGAGGAAGTTTGCATCTTTCATGTGATTTCAGCATCATTGACCAAGTTTTGAAAATCAGGTCCTTTAAGGTAGATCTGCAACTCACTGGCTCTTGTGGAGTGCAAATGTTTGCTTTGTGGTGCCTAATTTAGGAGCTCTCTGAAATTAGATAGCTGTGTGTGTTCATCAATGCATCTACAGCATCCCAATCCGTGCACGTCATTCCAATTAAGGTGTGCTGGTTTTGTGTAGGAGAGAGTTAATTTTCTTCACAGTTGCTGGTATGGGGCTCTGCTGTGGATGTGGGCTGGATACAGTGTTGATAATGCAGGGATGTTTTAGCTATGGCTGAGCAGGGCCTCCAAAAGTCAAGGCCTTTGCTGCTTTTCACCTCACACCACCTTGAGTGGGCTAGGAGTGCTCAAGGAACTGGGAGAGGACACAGTCAGGACAGCTGAACCCAGCTGATCCAAGGAATACCCAGACCACATGGCATCATGATCAGTATATAAAGTGGGAGAAGAAGGAAAAGGAGGGTGTTAGGAGCGCTGGGCTTTTTTTTGTCCCAGGTAATTTTCATGTGTGATGGAGCCCTACTTCCCTGAGGATGGCTGAGCAACTGCCTGGCCACGAGAAGGTGAGAATGAATTCTGTATTTTGCTTTGCTTGCATGTGTGGCTTTTGCTTTATCTACTAAACTGTCTTTATCTCAACCTATGAGTTTTCCCTGTTTTCACTTTTGCCCTTCCAGTTCTCTCCTCCACGCCAGCGCAGGGAGCGAGTGAGTGGCTCTGTGGGGCTGAGTTGCCAGCTGGGGTTAAACCACAGTGCAACAGTTGAAATGTCTTTCTCTTGCCTGGTGTACTTTTCATTTCAGCATTCTGGAGACTAAAGAGCTGATATTGGTGACGGTGAGAAGATATAGGAACCTCTGCATTTAGAGGATTAATGGGAAGTTGGCTAGCTGGTCTGGAAAAGTGTATGCATTCCCATTTGCAGCACAAAAGCCAGCCTTCCATTTTTTTATCATTTATGTATCTGTTCTTCAGATGTCTTTAGAAGAATCTGGTCTATTGTGTGAAAGACACATGCCGTAGACACTCAGTGTTTGTGAATTGTTCATACAACCATATTTGAAAAATCACTTCTGCTTAAAATGGTGAGCATTGATGACACCATCACAAAAAGAGTGGGACAGATCAAAACCAGACTTCTGCTGCTATTCAGAAATGACTTCAGCAGAGGAAACCTAGCTTGTTGATAAATAAAACAAAGTAAAATAAAATAAAATAAAATAAAATACTGGTGTGGTGTTTTTCAACTGGGAAAACCATTCTCTGAAAGAAATGCCATTACACTTTTTTTTGTGAACAAATTCTTTCTTATCTTCAATCCTCTGGGTTTTACAATAGACTGTAGCGCTTGTTTGCACCATTTCTGTGTACATGAATTATATAACTGACACATAAATCCTTCATGTTCACTTAAAGTCATGTATTGTGAAAACCTGCTTCTCTTTCTGCTCTAGAAAAGGCATAAAATTTTCTCATTTAACCCGTGCAGAAATGAACAATGTATAACATTTTGCACCAAAAAAAGTTAGTAATTTTTCCCAGGATGCCTGCTTGTGTATGATTGATATGCCATGAGCTGCAAAACCCCACAGACTCTTGCTGGTGTCTGCATAGGCTGGCAGTGCTGTGGGTCATGGCAAACACAGCCACTACAGCAGCCAATACAGTATCTGCTAATTACAGAACCAGCCCTAGAAGACAATGAGCACCAGAGGAGTGATTATACAGCTGGGGCTTGATCTTAAATATGCATACAAGAAATGTTAGGGAAAAGATTAAGAATGTTTATTTTAGGCTACAGTTAAAAATCCAGTTCTAAGTGTAAAAGGGAGGATTGCAGTTGGCTACAGCCAGCAGGACAACTGCACAGCCCTTTGAAAAGGCCAAATTCTAGCAGGAAGCAGATAATACTGAGATAATACCACAGAGGTGTCAAGAGTTCTTCTGTGTGAACAGAAGGAACCCATCAGGGATGAAACTTTCCTGCCTTGGATCCCTCCCTCATCCAACCACCTTCATCAGTGCAGCCTCCATTTTAACTTCAGTTTGGTGATTTTCTGTTGCATAATGATCACAATTAGAATTTTTAATTAAGACAATTATAATTGGTTTTGCAATTCTCCAACAACTGCACAGGATTTAAAAGATATTTTAAGAGCAAAGTGATTGTTGTAACACTCATCCTAACTTGTCAGAACTGCAATCAAATAACTTGTCACCAAAAAAACTCATTTGGAGATATTCCTTTATAGCTCATGTAAATGAAAAAGTAACAATACAGGCAACAATAGAAGAAACAAGGCTGTCATTCCTTTTAAGCAGAACTGTAATATAAGATGTCATACACTTCAAAAGCAGACCTATAACCTCAGTTATTTTACCCATGCAGCAGAAGAAGCACCCACAGTTTTGAAGAGATAAGGATGATAAACAGGATATATAATCTGACAGTGTGCATAGATTTTGGCAGCCTTATTTATCACATCATTTAAGGAAAAAGCACTACTGATTTTTTAAGCTGCTTTTTTATTAAAGCATTAAAATAATTTTTCCACTTATCTTCCATATGAATGGAAGCAAGAAGTTGGTCACCATATCCACTCATGTTGACCACTACTCACAAATGCATTGAAAAACTGCCTTTCCTAGTCAGTATAGGTTATAATATGACTGACTGGTATATGACCAGTTTTTAACCTATATTGACTAGGAAAGGCAGGTTATATACCAGTCAGTCAACCAGATAACCCAGCATTTAAATACATTTTGGTTTGGCTTGTTTTGTTTTCAAAAGAAAATGAACTAGACTTACTGAATGATGTCGTATTTCAGAGTGTTTTTGAAATCAAAATGTCGGTCTGATAATTTAAACTGCCTAATAATGGAATTATAACTGCCAAATGAAGCTTAGTTGTCTCTGGTTTTTCTTTTGTGTGTTGGCATTCCCTCTGAGCAACATTTTGCTAACACTGCTTAGTTTAATATTAAGGTCACAACACTAGTTTTAGTCAATTTGAGCACTTCAATAGAGATTGTGCTGGAACATAAAAGCCCTCTGTGAACTCAGTTTTCTCTCCACAGTTTAGAAATAGTGTAAACTGATAGTTTTGGTGACTTACCACATTGTTTTCTCTATCTTGTCTCTGTTCTTTACACAGTGGTGCTGCTTGTGTAAATGCAGATAATCCAATACTGTGAAATGGTTCAAAAAGAACTGAAAACCCAGTTATTTTCAGCTTCAGGGCAAAACCCCTGGCAACGGTATCTTTGAGTAAATTAGCTTAACATCAAAAAAGTCAACTCCACTGAAGCTGCTACATACCTGGTAATGCATTAGTATGTGCATGATGTAATCATATATTTCTCCAGCAAGTCGGTTTTCTGGTCTCCAGGGAATAATAACAAACTGAATTCCTAGTAAGGGCACCAGGATTAAAGTGGCTCTGACAGCTTTCATATACATGTTGGACTCAGCACGGTGAGTATCTCTCAGCTTTGTCACCAAAACTCTGACAATGTTCAGCAAAAAGAAAAAATTGACCTGCAAAAACAAAGCTCTTGTAGGTGAAAGCATTCAAATTAAACAGACATTCAAAATAAAAATAAAAAGCACATAAATGGCAGTAAAGTGTAGCTTTCTAGCTTTATTGTATCTCATAATGGACAGCTCCTTGGCAGTCAGGTCTTGGAAAATATCTAAAATTTTTTCAGAAAAGATCTGTTGAGCAGCTCTACATGCTTTGGAGCCTGCCTGGATGCTTCAGGCAGGCAGGGGTCAGTTCTAGGATGCACTGGATGTTTTGACACTGATATCGGCAAATTCAGGGTTTCCAGGGAACACAAAATACTATTTTTATATTGGAAGTTTAAACAGGGTGGACAAATTGTCCCCTAGCAATAACCACGTCTTTGTCCTGAGTCTGACAGTTGCCAAGCTATCTTGCCAAGTGAGGTAAACTCCAGCATGTCCCTGGGCACATGGGACCTGTGGGAACACACAATTTCCCTAAGGAATATGGTCCATGGACTAATGCTTCAGTCTTGTGTGTGAGCAGGGGTGTAAGGCTGTTCTTGAGGAAGACCTGGGGCATCCCTTGCCTCCCCCAGACTGCAGAGGCCCTGTGGTACTCTACCCACAGAGAACAGGTAACAGTTGCTCTCTCAGGGCAGAAAATTTTGCCCCTGATCCTTATGACCAGCGATACCAAGTAGTTCAGCATCTCCTCTCCTGGGTTATTTCTGGAAATCTGATCTCAGCATACAGTAACCTGCCCTTGACCCTGGCTTCACAGAGAGCTCCTCGTGGGATGTGCTGAGAGCCTGCAGGAAGAGGGAGGGCAGAGCCAGGCTGGTAATGAGCTCAGTGGTTACCCTGTGGACATCCCTGGATCACAGACCCCTGGGTCTCCAGTGTACCCAGATCACTCTTTTCCACTCTGCTCAGTAAAATCTGACACTGACACTTTGGAACTGTAATAGACTTTCTTTTTCCTGCTAATTTTTTGAGATAAGTATGTAAGTGTATAACTTTCATAGATATTTCAAGAGCTCAAATCACATATATAAACCAGAAATTTCAGTTGAATTTTTTCAGAGCAGTGAATCAGAAAGCTCTGGTAAAACATTTCATCACTTCTAAACTACACTGGGAGACCTTTCAACTGTTTTACATTTCTGCTCTACTAGAAAAGAGGAATAATAAATTACTTCTGGGGTCCCAGTCAACATTAAATCTAAACCTTATTCTCCATCCTATTCTGACTTTACTCACTCTGCTTAACCTTCACTTTTAGATTTTCTGGCAGTAACTGTGAAAAGTCAAAGAAAGACTTTACGAAGTTAAAAGCCCTCAGCTCTTCTGAATCAGTCTGCCACTTCTGGGATTTTTTGTAGCAAATCAAGCAGGACATACTGTAGACATTGACGTCTTCATAAGAAAAATAAGGCTGGAGATGACATAAGCACAACACAGAAATTACAATGTCTTATTCTGAAAACAGCTAAAGATTGCTCTTTTTCCCTAATAGTGGCTTCTTTTTTCTTTGTGGCCGAGATGTACAGATTGGGACCACAATGACAAAAATAAAGGTTAAATGGCCTCTCTCAGATGGTAATTTACATTACAATAGCAGATACAGTCAAGATTGAACCAATAAACCCACAATAAATGTGATTCTATGGGACCAACAGACTACCTATAAGGCAGGGAAGGATGGGCTATTTCATATAGCTGATGGTAAAGACTGCTTCTCCAGAAAGGGCAGAAAGATTTATTGTTTTTTCAGCTATTTTATGGAAAGTTGTTTATTCAAAATTTTCCAAAGTTTTCACTGGGCTATTGTTTGATCTCTGAGGCAATTATTGCAGATACATCCACACAGGTGTTTGCAAGTAAGAGGCAGATAAAAAGATGGAAGTGTATCTTGGGTGACACAATGAGATGAGTGTGGGGCTTGGGTTGAGTAAAACCCTTTCTGCACCTGGCAGGAAGGTCAGGGCTCCCATGCCCAACTGCACGACTGGCATACCAGATGTTACATGCATGCACATTGCCAAACTGCACTTTCAGTCTTGTCCTCCTACTCAAGAGCCCAGTCTAGCTCTTTTCCTGGACTCTTTTAGCTCCCTACCTATGGAACATACCAGCTCAGTGACCATGCTGAGCAACCAGCTCACCCCAGCTAAGGCACAGTTAAATGATTTATGTCACATAAATGCAGTGTATTCGTCTCAAGTCCCACAGGACAAAAAAGTGTGGTGAGCCTCTTCTTTGTAGCGCTGAGTAGAGAAAACCTCTAGTTGTTTCTGGGTTTTGTCCAAAATACTTATAGTACAGAATCTTCTATTTTGATTGGGTTAGCAGCATTTCTAAAATACTCATTATACTGTTGATAGCAAACAATATTCTTACCAATAAAGCTGCCATTACAGGTCCATGAACAATATAAAGCAAGTGTGTGTCAACACTCATCCAGCAGCTGGAGGAGAAATACAGCATTAACATTTGTTATTAACTCGAATAAAATTTGCTGCACAGTTAAATAATGCTAAGTTCCTCCAAAGTCACACGTGCTACTCACTTGTCATTGAAGTATCTGGCTCTTGCAACTGCATGAATGGATGCTGGCACTAAAGGGAACCCTGAAATGATTAAAGTTATAGATCAGTCTCTGTATTTGTTTAGCTTGAATTTCACGTGTGTCACACACTAATAAGTCTGTTGTTCACAAAATATATGGATGTGAAATCACATCTTTCAGGAAAGAACTTATTCCATCACACCCAGATGCTGGCAACACCTCAAAGGTGAGATGAAAAAGGGATTAGCATTCAAGGCAGGCCAAAAGGAGAAGCAAAACCCACAGACCATGCTCTCCTGGGGTGTCTCAAAGCTGCTGCCAGGCTCCCCTGCACTGCTGTGGCTTTTGCAGGGAAGGGTGTAAGCAGGCAGTGTGGGAAGGATGTAGGGATCATTCTGTTCTCAGAGGAATCTTCCCTCAGGAAACCAGGGACACTTGTTAAAATCATGTAAATAAGTGTTGAGCAAGAGAAAGGCACATTGACTTGCATGCCAGATTATGGAGCAATAAGAAACAGAGTGAACAGTTTCTCTTTTGGACCCAATGGCATGAGAAAGTGTTTGGAGTTTTTGGGGGATGGGAATTTGTCACATCTTCTGTAGGTTCCCAGCGTCTGTGCAGCCAAGCCCACTCCATGCAGCTTTATCTCAACAGGGAGAAGAGCTGTGAACACCATAAATCCACATATCCTGACTTATTTGTGACACCTCAGAGGAGGCTTTGATGGGGAGCTGATGGAAGCAAATTTGCACTGGGCTTGGCAAATGCCATGCTTAACAAAAGTGAAAGCTCAAGTTCTTATTTCCAGCCTGATCCTGAGAGTGACAGTCTGGTCCACTCCTTTTCATTTCCCTTCAGGTTGCTTAAATGTCATATCCCTCTTTGACAGGCTAGAAACCTGGAAGGGGGGAGCCCAGTTCTGACCCCAGTTTGTACAGCCTTGCACATACAGACAGCTGGACATGATCTGCTGCCTTATCTGTCCTGTGCAGGGAGCTTGGCACACACCTTCGGTGCTACTGCTGCCTGTTCTCTGTGAACCACTGACCTTTCTACTGAGCTTTGGATATTCTATAATTATAAATTAAAATGTGTGAAAATATCCTATTGATACCATGATTAATCACAGAGGGATTAAAAGAACATATCTTCTGTTTTTTCACATTGTGGGGAGTGAGGACAAGGTCCAAAGATACATAAATAGGACACTCTTAGGTTTCCAAGTATCTTTAAGCAATAGCTATTTACTGTACTGCCAAAAAAAACCCAAAAACAAAAAACAAAACCAACCCAAAAGTTCTGATTGCGATTTACCTTGGGAGGACAATGCACCTGTGGGAGAACAAACTGGATTGCTTTCTCCTTTATATGTTTTTAGAAAGTGATGCCGAGGCCTCTGGCTGCAGAATTACCTTTTCAGGTGATGAAGCACAGCAAAACAACAAAAAGCTCAGAATGAAAAGAAAGGAGCTTATGACCTCAGGGTGAGCTCATGGGATTGAGAGCTTGAGAAAATAGTTTTGATTGGGAAACGGAGCAAGTTTGGGCCAGTTTTGTTGGCAGATTGAAATGCAATTTTTAAGGGGGCTTTCTGTAATAGCAAAACTTCTTCAGCTGAAAACTGTGGCCTGGAGTATTGCAAGTAGAACATGCCATATGATGTAGAAAGAGCTTTTTTCTTCTGCTAAATGCATTAGCCTAGGATATTTGGCTCAACAAACTCAAAAGCAAATCTCAAGAACGCAGCGGAAAGTCTTCATTAGCTAGTTACAGGCTGAGAAGCTCATGACTCTCTAAAGCTCAGATTTCCAGCTGCAGGCTGGACAGGCTCTTCTAGGGTTGTTGTTTGTAAAGGGCCAAAAAGCGAGAGTAACAGAGAAGTGGAGCATCAAAGACTGTGGTGTTGTGGTTACATGTATCACTACAGAGTCCCACCTACACACGGTGAGCAGTGAATAAGGTAGAAAAGGTCCCCAGCCACCCCAGGGACAGATAGGACATATCCCCTTAGGTCGTGCCAGGTCCTTTACAGCACAAACTGGCAATTTGGCCAGTATTCCCAGTGCAATTTGGAAGGCACTCAGTTTCAGCACTGTCCAAATAAAAGACTCCCTTTTCACTTTTATGTGGGCGAAGCTGTCTGAAACAGCCAGAACTGTACTGTTGCACACAGTTGATTCTGTTTTCTTGTCCTGCCTAATGGTGATTTCCTGACCCAGTGAAATGACAAGAAATTACATCTGCAGCAGCAGTTCCCAGAGAAGGGGTCAACTGATGGCACCAGCCTTGAAATACATCTGCCCATGCCAGATTCCATTCAAACCCCCTGTACATGTTTTCATATTTGCTCAGATTTTTATTTTTCTTATAAACCTATTTTACAAACGTCATTTGTGATTTTTCCGAATAAAGTAGGCCAGATCTTCTTGCATAGGGATTAGCAATAGCAATGAATAATGAGTAACTTCATCTTAGAATTTTGCCTTGATCTCTTGAATTGTAATTCAGAGCACAGCCTGCTCTGGTTCCTCTGTATTGCCCTTTGGAGAAATGGATCTCTGTTCATTGATTAACATAGATGGATATTTAAAGTTAGACTGTGTTACTACTCCTTCTGGAATCAGTGGAATTACAATGATTTATGCAAACTTAAGGGGTCACCAGATTGTCATAATCAGACCATTTTGCTATTAATAATATTTCTACTTTAGTTAGAGGTGCTAATTTTTTTTTTTTTTGTGGAAGTATTCATCTAGTTTAATAAAAAAGGCTGCAGACACCATTGTCATGAGTTATGCCCATTTTTAATAACTTTTTCCTTCTCAAGATATCAGCACCCTATTAACACTGCCACTACCCTCTTTATTTTTTGGGCAGCTCTGCAGGTACTGATGTGTGTCTTATCAGGTAACTTCACTGAATTCCCCACCACGCTGCTGGTGCCATTCTCAGCACTACTACAGCTGGCTCATTAGCTTTCATGGCAGCCTGGATGTCACAGGTGCATTAAATTGCACTGCCTAAATTGAATGTCACCAGAAAAAAAAAAAAAAAA